>CAJUYI010000877.1:0-14103 GCA_910591695.1 Galerucella pusilla | reverse complement strand
TTGAGACGCTGGTCTTCTGGCGTGTGATAAATATTCAGCTTGGGTTGACTGGCTTTGGAAGCCTGGGCCTTCTGGCTGGTGACGCTTGGATCGTCTCTGTATTGAGACGCTGGTCTTCTGGCGTATGGTGAAGTATAATTTTATATTTGATTATTTTTTTTTTCTCAGCCCACTCAAGATGTTCCTTGTTTAGTTGGCGCTGACAGAAGTCAGGATGAGAACGAGCTGAAAGGAAATGAAGCAGTTGCAGTTGGGCCGAGAACGTCCCAATTTCAGGATGGCCGTGTTAGCCGGTAGCCCGTACCGCCGCCAATGGTACAAATAGATGTACTTCTGGTCACCTTAGCAAGTACAAGCAAGTCCAGTCAGTCGTTCACGTAAATAGTTAATTAGTTGTTGTTGAACCACTGTGCGCCTTGCTAAATATTAAGTTGTATTGCTCATTGTGTATTTATGTTATTAATAGTTCAATTCTACAGAATATATATATTATTTATTTATAACACGTGTATTAACAAAATGATAATAAAAGTGTGATATAAAACATTTGGTAATGTTTCCCAGTATGATTCCAAGTTTCAATAATTTTAACAATTAATACACATCTTCAATAGGGGACTTCGGTCCAAGTTGCCAACCCAAAAAAATTTCACATTTTTCTACCACTGGGAAAAGAAAATTTCCGGACGATTTTGTCATGTAAAGGTTCCCCCAAAAATCACTCACACATGTAAAGGTTCGTATTAATATATAAATATCCGTAAACGGAGCCTCAACTCTTCAAATTAACCCTTTCGCTGCGGATGGCGCATAAATGCGTCATTTCATTTTCGTGTCACCTCTGCGGATAACGCATTTTTGCGAAAGGTCTTGCCGTTGCGCTGCTGTGGGCGCATATTTGTGTATAACGAATGTCAGTTATTTATTTACTAGTTTTGACGTGTTTGAGCTAGTCAGTGGCCGGTAGTGAAAAGCAGTGGGCGAGTCGTTTGCACGTTTAGTAATAATAAAGTAATATTATTGAAATAAAACGTGGTTATTGTGGGCGAATTGTACCGGTACAGTGATTATTGAATAAAAGGTAATTATTTTGGTTGGATAGAGCTGGAATAGTTATAATAATTATTCATTTTTTCAGTAATAACTATGTCAAATATACCCCTGCCGCCTAAAAGAGGGGCATATTATACCACTGCCGAATTAGAGGAAATCCTGACACAAAGTGACTCTGAAGATGATTTTATTTATTTTTTATTTTATTGTTTGATATTAAATTAACCATAAAATACCAAAATTAATTTAGTTGTGATGATTAATAAATAAATAATAGCTTAAATGACAAATTTTGACGCTTAACTGCGGATGACGTCTATTAGCGCAGCACTGAGGGAATCAAAGCCGATTCGATCTCGCCGCAGCGAAAAGGTTAAATCCAATTAGATATATATCATTATTTGTAAAAGTCATATCTGATTGGCTGAAAGTTGTGTTGGAGCACCTGATTTCACGTCAATAATGGTAGCGTTCAGAAAACATAACATATACCTAACTCAACTGTTGATTGAGCGCTCACTGAGTAACGAATGGTTGACGTATGTCTTCTAAACGATCATTTTTTGAAAAGTATAGAAGATCACAGATAATCTTTAATATATGTATATCACAGATTCACATATTATATATGTAGAATACTCACATATGATCAAATAAATAAATACAAAACATTTTTCAATCATTAGTGAACATTTTTCGTATCTGGCTGTATGCTACATAATTATACGTATAAATCAGTTCATATTCATAATCATTACTCATGTTGTAATACTTATTTATTTCACTAATACCTTTACTAAGTATAATCTTTGTTTACTAATAATAAAACCATAGACAATCTTCATAAAAATATCACAATCTGCATCGTATTGTGCTCACTGAGCTCAATTTAAAACCACTCAGGAAAATGGCTTCGCTCACTAATCAAAGTGAGTTCACAGAACTTTCACTCATCGGTTCTGCAACAGTTAGTTGTGTTTTCTGAACGCAGCATCTAAAGATGGATGGTGTATTGGTGACATTATTGACGTGAAATCAGGTGCTCCAACAAAACTTTCAGCCAATCAGATATGACTTTTACAAATTTCAATATTTGCATCAAATTATGTAATTTGAAGAGTCGAGGCTCCGTTTACGGATATTTATAAATAATACGAACCTTTACATGACAAAATCATCCGGAAATTTTCTTTCCCCAGTGGTGTGAAATTTTTTGGGTTGGCAACTTGGACCGAAGTCCCCTATTGAAGATGTGTAATTTACAGTAATATACAAGTTTTTCTCTTTCTTTACCCATAAATATTTTTGAATTCCAACAAAGTACCTACATGAAATATTAAATTATTTTCTATTGAACCTTATTATCAGTTAGATAAAATAAAAATATGTTTATAATATTCAATTGCTGAATCATCTTAGATAAATAAAGGAGTATAATGCACCTAAAGACAATGTTGAAGTATGGCTGCTCTAAGAATACCACTTCAGATTAGAAGCTTATAGTGGGTTAAATGTAGTCTAGTTAGAAGCACTTGATCAAAGTGATTTTCACATTATTCAACTTAATTTTTGCACTTTATCTGAACTCTTTATTGCTACAAGTTTCTAATCTGAATATGGTAAGCTAAGAGTGGCCATGCTATATATAAAATATGGATGATGAAATACTGTAATTCTATTCATAATTCATTGAAACAGGATAATACAATTTTCTTTTATTCGTTGTAAGTGTGAAATTTACACTGATTTTATTTTTCAATAAAAACTGGTTCTCAATATTTTGATTGTGTAATATTTCAACATTATTTAGTGCTATAATGTCTAACAGTAATATTATAAAAATATTAAATATGATACTCTTTGACATTTTTGTAAATAATGATTTATATAACTATAATTCTAGCATGCATAAAACCATGATTTAATATTTGGAAATATAGGTATCCAAAATTAATTAATAAAAGTTCATATGCATTTAAACAATACTATTTTTATGCATAGGTTAGCTTTATACATGATGATTGTTTCACACTGTATAATTGATAAAATGTTTGCAATATTTAACAAAGATTTATCACATTTCAATATCTATACTATGATTACTTACCTAAGAATGCTTTTTTGTCTTTAACCCAGGGTAACTCTACACTGGGGTCATATTGCTGAAGTGAATTTCTTATTCTAAGCTGTTCATTCTCTTCAACGCCATTTAAATCAATGAACTCAATATTACGCTAGAGAACAAGACAAATACAATGATTTAAAAGTTTACATACTACAGGCATAAAATTATGTCAATGGTAAGATGATCCATTGCAGGTATGTGGTAATAAAATAATTTATTTACTTACCAGTTCATCAGAATCCATTGTGACAAAAGATACTTTGAAATAAAGGTGGATTACAATTTCATTATATTAGCAGTGAGAACCGTAAATATGAACATTATTTGTACTGATCTTGTTAGAAAAGGGTTAAGTTTTTCACGTTACACTTCATTTTTCAGTAGTGACAGATGACAGATGACATACGACAGTTTGTTGGTTACTTCCTGTTGGTCACATTGCAAATATAATTTTACTACTTTCAGCCACAGATCTGTGGTTTAGCTCTGTTTAAATTTAAAAGATTACGCGAAAGCATTTAAGTGAACAGATCAACTGATTTGCTCGCATGTGGTCTGTGTATGCTCGTAAAAAGAACATAACAATTGATGACGTTTCTTATATAATAACATTAATAACCTAATTTTTTTATTCGGCTTTTGTGTTCAGACTGTTCAGTCAGTTTTAGAAATCAAATGAATTTCTCGCAGTGCAAGTGTATCAAAGTGTATTTTAATACATGTAAAAGTGATTAACAGGTACCTTATTGTTCAAAACAAAGAAAAAAACGAAAATTCTTTTGAAGAGGTGATAAATAAAAGTTGAAGAAATGCTTAGCACCACCGTATGTATTACTTTGGTAACTAATCGAATTGTTACTAGAGAAGATACTAATACAATACAGGAATTCCTTATAACACAACTCAATTCATTGAGTTTTAAAATAGAAAAGTTAGTGATTATAATGGAGAATGAAAATGTCTTGACCAAAGAACTAGATACCCTCTCAAAACAATATGATGTGATAATAGTAGTAGGAGAATTAAAAAATGAAGTAATTTTTAATGTGTTGGGAAATATTTGTGGTAATAATTTGAAAATTGACAAGGTATTGGAGGACACAAAATCCAGTGATGGAAATATACTGAAAATACCATTATTTGCAAAACTTTTAACCAATGATAATCTTCCCTATCCTGTGGTATACCTACAAGGAATATTTATACTGAAGGAAGAATATGTACAGATACAGTTCTTGGAAGTTTTGAAATCTCACTTAGAACAATATACAACACCAGCAGTATTTAAAAAATATATAAAAGTAAATTTAAATGGCAACTTAGAAAAAATTACAGACAATATAAAAAAGTATGTTAATGTAGATATTAAAAAAGAAAATAGTATTGTAACGCTTGCTGCAAGTAGTAACAGTTTTGAAAATATTGTGATAGCTGAAGAAATTTTGAAACATGAATTACATGACAATTTTCTACAGTCAGATCAGCATGAAGAAGGTTTAAATAAAATTTTTGAAAGTGGCAATGAATACATACAAAATAGTTTAAAGGTAAGTTAATAGCAAATAATTTAATTCAGGTTAATAGTAGGGAGTGGATTGAGTTGTCAATTGTTCCCCATTACTATTAAGAATTGCTATTTAAGAGTAGAAAGTAGGATTGTTATTGTCCAAAAGCTTTATCAATAAATATTACTTATATCTTATATATAACTAATTTCTTCTTAACATGAATTGATTTAGACTTTCACAGTGCATATTCTTACAGCCTAGTACTCCTCAAACTATATACATCCATAGAAATCAAAAGTCCTAATCAAGAATCTTGAGTATTATCTTACTTAAATTTGTTTAATAAATTCTTTTACTAACCATTGCCAACACATTCAGTAATCTGAATTGATTTGATGATTAATGGATTAGTTCACAGACTATTTAGTTATATACTCAGTTATATATTACCTTTAAAATAAATAATTAAAATTAAACAAATATTTAAGGGGGCTCCATACAACAAATTTTACTTTTTTTAACAGATCTTAATAATGGCAATAGGTAGACACTTGAAATATTCAGAGAATATTGAGTTATATTATTCACTTTTCAAGATAAATAACTAAATTATACTTAATTACTATTTAAGCTGTGCTCCCATACAACAAACATGATTTTTTTACCGTTTCTGTAGATATAGATAATAGTATGGAACCCAAGTCCAACTTGCACTTTTTATTTATTTTCCTTGAGATTGGTATGGTTTGATTTCTCTACTTACTCTTACTCTGATCCATTTAATCTAGGATGAACCAAGAGGCAATTTACTTAGTACATCTTTTTGAATTATATTAGTTGCATTACATTTATATTTGATAACAAATTATGAGACTACCAATGCAGTAATTCAATAACATTAATTTCAGGTAATAGATAAATGTATTTCAATGTATGGTCCTGATAATATTTTTTTGAGTTTCAATGGAGGAAAAGATTGTACAGTACTATTACATTTAGTTGACTTGGTTTTAAAACAAAAGTATCAACATAGAAAACCAATATTTTGTTGGTATGTTAAAAGTCAAGAACCATTTCCAGAACAAGATTTGTTTATCTCACAATGCCAGACATATTATAATTTGAATATCATGGTGGTATCTATGGACATCAAGGAGGCATTGAAACATATATTAACGATTAAGCCAAATTTGAAGGCCTGTTTGATGGGAACCAGAAGAACAGATCCTTTTTCCAAAAATTTAGTGGACTTTCAGGTAATTTTTGAAACAATATTTCCAAATGATATGGGATAAAGCATTCTATAAATGAATATTTCTGTTTATGTACTATATAGATCAGTTAAAATTTTTTGAATCTCGATAAGAATATTCACATATAATTATGATGTCCATTAACTTACATAATTACACAATGTGATAACTTGAAGATAATTCAATAATTTGATAAATAAATTATATATTTAGATAAATATTCAATTGGCAATTAATTTCATTAATTTATATATTATTATATATAGATGATATATTTTGCAAGAAATACACCTAGATAATTATAAGTTTTTTGGAGTAGTTATGGGTACTTTTTATACCAGCCACTCTCTTTGGTCTTTCATTTCTGGTATATACAGTGGGAAACCACTTATGGAATAAAATTCTTTGTCATTATTTTAGAAAATTATCAAAAATGCCGAGACACGTCAACTTTTGAATTGAGTTGTGCGTTATGTAAACATAAATGTAAATGTACAGGGTGATTCACGCAAGTATGCCATAGTCGGTGTTGTTGTTTTTTGTAATGAAACACACTGTATATTTGCATATTTTTGAAATCCTCCTAATGCACCGATTCCAACAAACTAAATAATGTATGGTCAATTATGAATTATACAGGGTGAAATTTTAAAATTAATAATTTATTACACTTGAAATATTGGTACTTTTTTAAATTAGCTAAATATGGATTGTAATAAACTCTCAGCTACTATCGAATACTCTCTATTAAAATAGGTGCTTTAGGTCATTCCGAAGAAAAACATCTTCTCTCGTTAGTAGTTTTATTTCAAAAGCCACGAATTCCGGTCACTCACTCTGGTGAGTTCAAAGGTATCGCTGAGTCGTCAGAAATGGGTGATGACATAAATTATTGCATAGATATTAAGAATTAACAATATTTCTAAATATGCTTAACTAAACCTAAATAACTTATTTACAGAGTGTTACCTAAATTAATTAATATAGCGCTATATTACAGGATTTATCAAAAATCTGAACTAACTAATTATTAGACGTATTTGTATATTAAACCAAACCTGCTACGCCCTTGAATTTTATCATAAATACCTAAAAATTGCATAAAAACGCCAATAATTAGACAAGATCGGTAAATAATGTGGATTGTTTTAAATCGGTAAATAATGTGGATTGTTTTCTATTCTTTCAGTTGTTGATGAGTTGACAGTTTATACTGAAAAAGTAAAATCTTTGTCAAACACTCTTTTCTTGTCGACATAACAATGAAATATTTAACTGAGACTCACCGAATTGAGATTTTAATGATGATCGGGTACGGGAATAAGTGCAGAAGTCAAGTTGAAGTGGCAAACTTATTTAATCACAGGTATCTCGAATTGCCTAATATTTCACAAAGGACTGTGTCTAAAATTCATGCACAATTCATAGAACTTGGATATGTCAAACCATTGAAGAGAAAACAACACTTCGTTGAAGTTGATGTGAAAGTGGATATTCTGTTAAGTGTCGAAGAGAATCCAACTTCAAGTACACGTCAAATTGCCCGTGAAAATAATGTTAGTCATACAACTGTTCTAAGATGTCTTCATAAAGAAAAAATTCTTGCCTACAAATTAACTTTTGTGCAGGAGTTAACAGAAGACGATCCAGATCGTAGAATGGATTTCTGCAAAAGGTTGATGAATAAGCTGAACAGAAATGAGATAGCTCTTGGTACCATTCTTTTTCCTGACGAATCAACATTCACATTGAATGGAGAGGTAAACCGACAGAGCTGTAGATATTGGTCAGCAGATAATCCTAATTGGATGCGTGAGACACATACTCAGTACAACAAAAAGGTGAACATTTGGGCCGGTATCATAGGCGACCATATTATTATTGGTCCTATATTTATAGATAGAAATTTGACAGCTGAAAAATATTTAAATATGCTCAGAAATGAAGTTATTCCTGCGTTGGCAAACTTATATCCCAACGCAATAGATCCTAGCTTACCGAATGAAAATGTTTGGTTCCAGCAAGACGGGGCAACACCCCATTATGCTTTAATGGTAAGAACTTATTTTGATGAAATTCTCCCCAATAAATGGATTGGACGAAGAGGTACTATTGAGTGGCCAGCTAGATCGCCAGACCTTACGCCGTTAGATTTTTTTCTGTGGGGTTATCTCAGTAACAAAGTATAATGCAACACAACCAACTAGCATTGTAGACCTCAAAGACAGGATAACTACAGAAATACGGAATATTTCCCCTCAAACTTTAAACAAAGTTAAGGAGGAGTTCTATAGGAGACTGTGCTATTGCCAACAACTAGGTGGAGAACATTTTGAGCATTTATTTCAATGTATTAAAATAAAATACGTCAGGTATTTTAAAGTATGTGTTTAATAACTGTAAAAATAAAAATTTCACCCTGTATAATGCATAATTGACCATACATTATTTAGTTTGTTGGAATCGGTTCATTAAGAGGATTTCAAAAATATGCAAATATACAGGGTGTTTCCTTAAAAAAAAACACCACCGACTATGGCATACTTGTACATACCCTGTACATTTACATTTATGTTTACATAACGCACAACTCAATTCAAAAGTTGACGTGTCTCGGCATTTTTGATAATTTTCTAAAATAATGACAAAGAATTTTATTCCATAAGTGGTTTCCACACTGTATATTGTATAGATCTATGAAATTCAATTTTTGAAAAAATAAGTCCTTTATGAATATGATTGATGTCAATTTTAAAGATTAATTTTGAGAGAAAATTTTTAAAATATAGTTTTGAGAGAAAATTTTTAAAATATACTATCTGGGTAGAAATTGAATGTGGGTGGTTATTGTTTGGTAATGAATATTTTGGGAGATTTTTTTTAGATTGATTTTGACAGTAGAGTAGATTAGAAGAATAAAATTTAATATATATTTAACTGGAATTTGAAAAGACGTATTTGTAATAATAGTAATAATATAAAATGTATGAAGACCATTGTGGTTAAACATTCAAAACCATGATAGGAAATAACAAATAACTGATATCTAATAACTGGTGCTTTTATCAGACAGCAATTATTTTTGTTTATGTTATTGTGTGAAAACCTTTATTATAATAACTGTTGATACATTTTATCACCAAATTTTACAAATAATTAACATTTTTTTTATAATATATGCAAATATTAAAATTTGTTTATCTCTCCATTTAAATAATATATTTTCAGCTACATTTTTTGTTTCACAATTTAAAACAATAATTTGAAGTAAATTCCGTTGTATCCTAATTAGCTATTACCTAGTATTCAGTATTGTAAACTAATTCTTCATGGTTCATTTTCATGTGAACTTTGAACATACTTCCTTTCCATATACAGAAAAATATATCCACAAATATTCAAAAAACTTTCCCCAAGTTACATGAAAATACAAAAGAAATAGCTGGAAACACAACTTCATCTGTGACCTCAAGTAGGTACCTACATAAAAAATGATTTAAAAAAATCATTTACACTTTTTTATTTTCATCTGTACCTAACCAAAGATTACAGAATAAAAATATAAGATGTTTCACTCGTTCGAATTTATCGCGTAAAGCACCGATGCCGCTGGTGACTATCTGGTGACTTGGATGTTACAGTACGTCGCTACGTCCTTACTTGCATTTAATTTGGCATATTATACGGGACGTCGCCCGTCGAGCGCTGTTATTTTAGAAAGGTGTTTATAATTGGTTGTTCGAGTTTTATATTTATGTTGTATAGATTTTTTAAATTTATTAATTAATTGTTGAAATTAGCAAAAAGTCATATTAATATTTTTCTTCTTAATAGCAAAGCTTAAACACTAAATATTTTGTAATATTTGCTTATACAAAATTACGGATTTATTTTTATAATAAGGATATTATATAAACAAGTACATTGAGCAAGAAAACACAAAAATTCAATTATATAGCTAACCAAAGGGGAATTGGTCAGTTCCTTTTGAACGAATTTACTAAATTTTCTTTTCATCGTTCATGTAATCAATTTCCTTTCGAATATTATGCCAGTCTCTATACCAGAGTCCGTATATATTCTACTCCCAAATGTATATTGGAAGATTTGAAAAACAATAGATTAAATTTAACACATAAACCAAACTCCAAACTTAGTATTTTACACCATTTATAAAATTGTTCAATAAAGGTATCCTGGTACTGTTTCAACCTTGTCAATCCAAAAAATACGCGTTATTTAAAGATCAAAATTTAAGATTTAGTGGCACTATTATTCTGGTGGCTAATGAGTATATTTAATTGAATTTGTGATAAATATCTGCTAGATTATCAATAAGTATCACAAAATTACTAAGATGCTGGATAAAAACTGTGAATTGATTCATTTTAAAAATTCAAGTTTATTTTTTACTTACCTTTTCAAATTCATATCCCGAACATTTTTCGAAATAATTAACATTTAAAAATAAACCTTTGTAATAAAGAATCGTATTAATTTAAATATATATTTCTCTAATTACCCCTGTATAGCTTAAAATAAAATGAGTCATTCGAACTTATCTGGTATCTAGCGGTCCCGTTATTGATAACAGAAGCGAGTCGTAAACATAATTCATCCGTTTGGGACAGCAACTTGAATCAAACCGCCCTGGAGTGAAACATCTTATATTTTTATTCTGTAATCTTTGACTTAACATTGTTGAAGTGGAGTGTAGAAACTATGTGCCATAACCAGCTGAATACTGAAACTATTCATACTAGTTAGCTGAGTAAACAAAAGATTAAAACATATTTGGCATAATTTTTTTTACATTTCTAATAGTCTAGTAGGGATGTGAGTTTTCTGCGAAAAATAGTTCTGATGATTTTAAAAATATGGGGTTTGGTTTTTTGGATTCAGAATTAAATTCTGAGTGATGAGAATTTTTGAATTTTTTTGCCAAGAAAAATTGTAATTGTTATAAACAAAAAACGTATAGAGAAAATGAGGGTCTCCGTTTTTTGGTTATAACTTGAAAAATATTAAAAATAGCGTCTTTTTGAAAAAAGATTCTAAAAGAGGAGACAATTTCAGAAGGACAAGTCCCGATTCCCGAAACTGTAACTCCATTATTTATAATTTTAAATTAACGTTGAAAATACCGCTCCGCGCGGCCGTTTTGCAGCTTCGGCGTCACCGCCAAGCAAACAGAGCATCACAAAATAATGTTTTTTTAACGTTTGTTATGAATTAAAAAATTTGAATAAACTACAGTTTTATTTAGAGACTTGAAGGAACATAGTCCAGTAGACAAAAAATTTTTCACTTCATTTTTGTTGAAGTTATTGAATTGTTAATTAACTAATTTTTTGTGGACTTTAGACAATTGAAAATCAGTTCTAAAAGTTTAAATAAAGTACCTAAAAATTTTTTTAATTCTGGGAGGTTTTCTTATTGACTCAATAAACAAAATTCCGTTAAAAAAGTTTGAAAAAGTTGTTTCATTTGTTTATTATTATTTTTTAAGTTAACAAAAAATGAAAAATCCATGTTATTAAAAATTTTTTTTTTCATATTTTTCATTTCAGCTGGTTTTTTATTTATTTTTTGCATCTTATTTCATTACTAAAAAATTTTTTACGTTATTTGTTTATAAATTTGTTATAAACAAATAGACTATTTTAATATTTAAAAAAAAATTTTTTTGCCACTCTGTTGTATTGGTCAAATAATGCATATAAAAAAAAATTTTTTCTTACAAAAATTTTTAATTGTTTATAATCTTTTTTTTATTTATCACCCCTTTGAATTATTAATTAAGAAATCGTTTTTTTTTTCTAAATTCATCATTTGCTATCCTCATTAGATTTCCAAAAAAAATTCTTTGCAACGCAATTTCCATTGTTTAATTAATATACAATTTGTTATAAACAAATTCTGAACCTATTTTTTCCGTTACAAAAAAAATAATAAATACAGCCATGTGCATCAAAGTATTTCAAAAAATTTTGTTTTATTTGATTTTTAATTATTTAACATACTGTGGAACCCGGCACCATTAATATTTTTAGATTAGATTAATGGCCTTGGGGTTAAATGTAATTCAAGTTTGAATAATACAGATACTTACTGGTTCTCGTCTTCATTGTTTATAAATATACATCAAAATTTAATTGATATGAAAATGATTAAAATTGAATCAAGTAGAATAATTAATTATCAAAAATATTGTCTTGAATGTCCAAGACCGTATCATCAATAGTTTAAAAGTTATAGCAATTTGAAAGTTGATAAGATAGGTGCCGGGTTCCACAGTGAGTATGTTAAATATTTTTTCTACACCCACATGTATATTATCCATTTCCTGCACAGTTTACAGAATGGAAATGTAGGCCATATCGGTTAACTGAACGTATATGATTTCATATACATCCTAGAACGTATATGAAATCCACCAATCAGCATTCGCGTTTAGTACTCGTCACTCATCTTTTTTTCAATTTTGAGAAACGTCAAAATAACTTGTCCAAAAAAGTCTCTCCCAGAAGCACTGGATCAAGGATATTCATTTACAAAGGTAAACTCAAATAAAATAATCCGTATAAATTGATAGCAAATACTTAAAACAGAATAAAATGGGTATTTAAGAGACTACCGATGGACGTCCGTTCTTATAAAAGTATCCAAATCCTTTGACGTTACACCTCGATAGGCGAGTGGTAAGAGTACCAGACTCTCACGCGGTAGACCCGGGTTCGATTCCCCGTGGAGAAATTTTTTTTTATTTTTTATTTTTTTTTAAATAATTAATGAAATATTCAGCAGAATATTTATTATTATAGATAATGGTACGGTACCCTTCGTGCGGGGGACCGACTGGTAGCATCTACTTATAACAATATTTAAAAAGGGAAACCGTAACATGATACAAATTTTCAATTAAAAAACTGTACTTACGTTTATAAAAAAAAAAATTAGTGAAGACATGAAATTGAATTGGTACGATTATGAATAAAATTGTTGAAAATTTTTAATTTCAAGTTATATTTATTTTACAGTTCATTCAAATGTTTATTTTCTAGATTTTCTTAAATGGGTCGTAGAAAAAATATACTGTTCGACTCGTGTGGATTGTCCATATCGCACTAGAACGATTGAGCACTCCGCCTACGGCGTCGTGCCCAAACTTCGTCCTCGTGCGATATGGCCATCATATCCACACTAGTTGCACAAACTACTATAAAAATCAAATAAAAAATAAAACAAAATTTTTTGAAATACTTTGATGCACATGGCTGTATTCATTATTTTTTTTGTAACGGAAAAAAATAGGTTCAGAATTTGTTTATAACAAATTGTTTATTAATTAAACAATGAAAATTGCGTTGCGAAAATTTTTTTTTGGAATTCTAATGAGGATAGCAAATGATGAATTTAGAAAAAAAAACGATTTCTTAATTATTAATTCAAGGGGGTGATAAATAAAAAAAAGATTATAAACAATTAAAAAATTTTGTAAGAAAAAAATTTTTTTTTAAATATTAAAATAGTCTATTTGTTTATAACAAATTTATAAACAAATAACGTACAAAAATTTTAAGTAATGAAATAAGATGCAAAAAATAAATAAAAAATCCAGCTGAAAAAAAAATTTTTTTAATAACAATATGGATTTTTCATTTTTTGTTAACTTAAAAAAATAATAATGAACAAATGAAAAAACTTTTGTAAACTTTTTTAACGGAATTTTGTTTATTGAGTGTCAATAAGAAAACCTCCCAGAATTCAAAAAATTTTTAGGTACTTTATTTAAACTTTTAGAACTGATTTTCAGTTGTCTAAAGTCCACAAAAAATTACTTAATTAACAATTGAATAACTTTAACAAAAATGAAGTGAAAAATTTTTTGTCTACTGGACTATATTCCTTCAAGTGTCTAAATAAAACTGTAATTTATTCAAATTTTTTAATTCATAACAAATATTTAAAAAAAATTATTTTGTGATGCTCTGTTGGCTTGGCGGTGACGCCGCAGCTGCAAAACGGCCGCGTGGAGCGGTATTTTCAACGTCAATTTAGAATTATAAATAATGGAGTTACAGTTTCGGGAGTCGGGACTTGTCCTTTTGAAATTTTCTCCTCTTTTAGAATCTTTTTTCAAAAAGACGCTATTTTTAATATT
>CAJUYI010000876.1:129224-145514 GCA_910591695.1 Galerucella pusilla | reverse complement strand
ACAATGATACAATCTCTCTTCGTTGATCATTTGTGGAGTAATTCCCTGCATTTCGCGTTCACGCGTTCAGTAGGAAATTGATAATCGCTTCGGTAGCTCTACGTTGTGATGCAACCATAGTAAAATTATAGCCCATTCCAGAATGACGTCACTAACAGGTAGGCCATTTTACTGTGGGGTGATCAGGTCATATTCTATTTAATTTTCACTGTTCACTGATTAACAACGAATAATAGTTAGACTTCAATTAGTAATAAGTTCTTCAAATTATTTAAAACGCCATCGTTTTGTAGTATTGTTAAGGGTGGAATACGGGGAGCGAGAGACAAGGTATATTTTTTTCGATTTTCGGCTGTTTTAACCAAGTGAGGAGACTATTCAATTGATCTCTCTGTGCATCTGGAACTGTTTGCTCTTGAATCACATAACTCCTCAGCTGTTTGCTTTTTTTGTAGTCTGATCTCAATTATTATTTAATTCAATTCAAAGACAGTTTACTGACTGCTCCGTGTGTTATTTGTTAAGTTTTTATCATTTAAATAAAACATAATATCACATTGACATTGTTCTACAAAGTCTGTCTGACAACCAACTTACTTACAATACATGCCAAAATACACATACTTCAACTCCAGCTGATAAGGGGACCCATCCCAATAGGGCCGACCAGTCAAAGTCAGTTGTTATGAAATTGTCCATAAGCAAAAATAAAATTATTATTATCGATGCCAATCAATGCTAGAACATGCGCAATTCTTTTTTCTTCCCGTTAAAATAGAATGGAATTATTATTATTATCGATGCCGATCAAGGTAAGTAGCATATAATAACATTTTTCCAGTACAAACAGTGATTTTTCCATTTATTTTGTGAATTGACAATTGCTTCATAAGAAAATTTGCCGCAAAGAAAATCTAAGCTCAATAATGCATATGACATAATATACAACTGGGCCACCTCCACACGTTGCCGGGTTTTAGTAGTAGATAATTTTAATAATTCTCTTACCAGGATCCATATCTTTCCGTGGATCACATCTTCTGTTTCCTCCTAAAGATTCAGCGATATTACAAATAAAGTCTAACTTCATTGGCCAGCATAATAGCCAAGCAGCTATCCAAGTGACCGTATCGTAACAGGCATTATAGCCATTTTCGAACATTTTTCTACATCTGTTAGCTGCTTTTGTGAATTGATTTTCACACCTTAATTCTATTTTTTCCATGTACAGCCTCTCGTAACGTTCAGATTCAACCTGTTCACCTAAAACAAACAATTCAAGTACAAAAAATTGTTTAACCTTTTCCTTCAGTGATGAGGCGAGGGACTGACGATAAAAATTAGCTTTTAATATTTATGTAGGCTTATCTTAAAGTAAATTAAAATACGACTTTCTCAGACATCGTAGGAGCATTAACAATGTTTCCATTCTGGCAATGGGCTCATTTACATATTTTTTTTTATTTTATTATTGGGAAGACCACATCATTTTGAGCATTAAACAGCGCTCCTCTGGGAGTTTCAGGCGTGACGTCATTCCATATGAAATCTCCACAGACATATAAAAAACTTATATGTCTGTGGAAATCTCTCATTGAGAGAGCGGATACCGCACCGATCGGTTGTCGGTTAGATGACTACTTAACTAGTAACAATATTTTGCTAGCTTATATGCTTAATATTTATTATACGTTTTAGCAAACTCTAAACAGTGTTATGTTTGTGAAATGAGAACGTTTAGAAATAATTCAAACTATTCGACACAATGGACCAGAACCAGAGTAAAATATTGTGCGGTTCCAGAATGTACTACGATTAAAACATCTAACAAACATTTATTTCTATAAATAAGGATGCAAAAAATACGGAAGCAGTAGTAGAAAAGCATGAAAAGACACAAATCAATCACTGATAAGTCAACATACTTTGTTTGTGAAGGATTTTATTTTTCTTCAATAAGAATCGTTATAAATTACCTTATAAAATACGTTGTGAATCCATATTGAGAGTGTTATTGAAAACCACAAGCTTGTATTAATCTAATTTTTTTTAAATACGTGGATGATATTGTCCTTATAGCTTGTGGTGTTATTAATGTTTAAAATAATTTAATACAATAATGGATCAGTTCTTCACAAATTAAATTTTTTTAAATAGGTACTGCTTTTTTTCCAAAAAACAGGTAATCTTTTCAGTAAATCATCAACAAAACTGGCGTATATTATGTTTTAAAAGAAATTATTTTATTTGATTCAAAGTCCGCTTTTTTTACCATTGAGGTGAATCTGATGTAAACATTTGGAACTAATATTACCTGCTTCTTCAGAATAAGTTTTTCTTGATCTTTTTAACATTGATGATTAAATTTCCACTACACATTCATCATAAATAGCATTTGGACAAGGTTCTTTAATTGGGCAGTCTGCAGTTAATAAAATTGCAATTTGTTACTGAGTAACCTATAGCGTGATCTCCGTAACTTTGTCCACCAGACCAGGAATAAAATAAAACATCTGGAATCACTCTGTATATCATTTGAGAGAGCATGAAAATATTGACATATTTAATCATTCTTGCCGGAAAACAGCCAAAAACGATGTGTCACATAGTATAAAATTATAATTTAATAAACTCGTGCTTTTGATTAAAAAGCTCCATAATCATTAGCAAGTCCACTTCTAGAAGATTTAATGAGTCTGCTTTTTTAAAATTAGGTCCACACATTTTATTTTATTCACACAAAATTTTGCGAGTAATTCAAAATAAATAAATTCTACGCGAGGCACGTTACTGTCAGAAGCGTAATGTTTGTGCATATTCACTTTCATAAGCGGTGACGTCACAGTTATAAGAGAGATTTTAAGCCACATAAATTTTGACATACGTTACACGCTAAACGTTAAACTGAGCAAGCGCAGTATTTCTAAAATAGCGGATGACATTTTTAATTATTTTAGTTTTTGAAGCCATAACCTGTGAACGACGTTACACGTTAAACGTTATTTTGTTTGGTGCAACTAACTTTAAATTTTCTGTTTGTTAAATTTGATTTGTATACATTAATCCATGGCATTAATAATGGATAAGATAAAAAATATAATTAGACGTCGAAATGATCAAGGTCAAACAGAAGAACTTAATAAGGAATAAGGGGCGCTATTCTCCACGAAATTTTCAGCATACATTAGGCAAAATTAGCGTTAAAAATCGGCGTTGACAAGTTAAAATATTCAAAGATGTATATAGTATATTTTGAGACCCAAAATATAATAAAGTATTGAAATATGTTATTTAAAATTATTTTAAAAAATTAGTTTTAATACATTTCTAATAGTTTTTCGTATTTTTTTTATTCAACGAAATAAACATAATACACTTGACGATTGAGTCAAAACCTCACCGCTTAATAAGGTTTCGTTTATTTCGACGTAAATAACGGAGTACGTTATCACTTATTAAGGTGATCGGTTATTTTTTTACTATTGCGCATGAGCAAAATAACCGATAACGTATAACGTTGATCAAAAACTCTCTATAGTCTTCGCCCCGCTACGGTATGCTTGTTTAATTGGTTATATTAGGAGAACGACATATTCTATTGACATGAAATTTTCAGAATCATATTTTTATCCTTAGTACTTTGCTTTACGACAGTTAAAAATGATTTAAAAATTTTAGTAAACGAGCCCATTGGACCTCGTTCCATTCTATTCCTCTCATATACAGACAAAAACGCAAAACAAAACACACAATGCGATCCAATAATGTCACGTAATTACAGTGAATTCATCGATTAATGCAATGAATAGACGGGGAACATTCACAACAGTATGCAGATGGATAAACGCAACTCTGGAGCAAGTCGCCGTCAAAGCATGGACAGATGGAGGATGTCCACAAGGAGGGGAGCTATCATCGATGTCAAGACATATCGTAACGCGACAGTCCGTAACCCCACAAATTGCAACGGAAAATTCATAACCATGACAGTTTGTAACCACAGCTCTTAGTAACTTATTACTTCGTAACGCCAGCATTTAGTCTTTGCAAGTTCAGCATTACTGGATGGACACAAAAATGCATTTTTCTTCGATCGTGGAAAAAGTAACACTATTTTGATCTGTTTTCTACGCACAAAGCTCAACATTCCAGAATAGTGGGCAGTCGCTAAGCAATTAGAAAATAATAGTGCGGTAATGTACAATAGTTATTTTCCTAACAAGTGCGGAAAGTTATTTCATTCCAACATACATATACGAAACTTCAACCAAAAACTATTAATTATTATAAATAGGTAAGTAGATGAGGATTGCATCGGTTGCATGTCGCATAAAAATGACGATAAAGGTGACTGCAACGGTATCAAGTCATTTGTAGATGAAATAATTTTATTTGATATATTTTTCTTATTTCAAACCTGGGTGGTTTGATAGTTGTTTTATAACACTACTTTAAAGAATGTACAGGGCAATATCAAAATATCTTCATTATTTTATATTTTCAAAAAATTAAAAATGCAACAAAAAGCTAGAAAAGATGTAGATTTTATTTGATGGACTATTTAGTCACCTGTTGTAACAAAAGTTATAAATTCCGAAGTAAAAAACTATCTAATAAGGTCAAAATTTGCATAGTCTTACTTTCCCGGACTAGTGCGGGAAAGTGACACTTTCAAAACTAAAATGCGTGCGGGAAAGTGGGTTAAAGCGCACAGTCGTAGAAAAATGGACTATTACAATAAAATGAAACAGAGTATGGTTTCAATTTTTATATTGATAAAGTTGTTAATAAATAAAAGAAGCATCTAATTTAAAACGATATTCTAGAACACAAATAAATTGTTGTTAATATTTACATTTATTGTACAATTTGTAAATTGTACTGGAGGGCAACGAGAATTTATAGACGTTGAAGCTGCATGGCTAATTTTTTGGTTTATCTCGTTTCGATCATTTTAATTTGAAGTCGAGGCAGGGGTGTTGAATATTTCATTAGCCACTTCTACTTTATTAATAAGAGATTCGTTAATATATTCGATCGGAGAAAATTTATTTTATTTTTGTCATAACAGAGTAATTTCCATGGTTACCACTTCTATATTTCAATATGAACATAGAGAAACCTATCTAAACTTACTCGATTACATCTTGAATTAAATATTTTTTAATTAATTTTTTAAATGTAAATTAACGATCGAAGAAAAATAGTATGTATAATTCGTGGGAAAAGCATATTCCCAAACTCCTGAGTTGATAATTATCACAGTCGTTTTTGGGAATATTATGCTTTTTCCACTAATTATACAATATACTATTCTCATACGGTGTCTACTTTCCCACACTGCAAATAGTTGTATTTTTTTCAAGACCGCTTTTTGCATATATATTTTTGTTAATCAGACAACTGAAGAATATTCACGTTTTTCTATTAGTTTTTCATCCTGCATTATCAATTTAAAGATGTGAAATCTGAATGATAATGAAAATAATTAAAACCACTCGGATAAGAAGATCACCATTTTTAATTTAAGAAAATACACGAAGTATTTATAGAAGATTTTTGTCTAAATACAGTATTACTAAACTTGCTGAATAAATGTTGATGTTACCAAGTGTCGCCGTTAAAAATTACTGTTGCGTTACGATATGACATGGATTCGTCATCACCACCACTATGACAAACCTAGAAGATGACTTCCTCACAGAACTGTCCAAAACAGACTTTTACTATCTTGGATTCGCAGATGACATTGCTATTGTAGCCAGGGGCAAGTTTGCTGGGGTGGTGATAGGAAGAATGCAATCAGCCTTAAATGTATCTAATTTATAATAAGTGAGAGTGGGGTGGAGTGGAGAGAGATTGAGAGTCAATGCTCAGAAAACACAAAACAAGACGGCACTACAGGGTCTGAAACCAATAGTGCTAAGAGGTGATTTCATTTGTAAAAAAAGTACCTATGAGCACATGTTGATCAGAGGTTTTCATAAAACACTCACCTTAAGAAGACCACACAAAAAACAGATGCATAAAGATGCGTGGAAAAAGCTGAAAGCTCACCTGGATAACGCAAATGGTTATACACAAGGGTTGTTAGACAAATGATAGCTCATGGATCAGTAATGTGATGAACAAAGACATTGCAAGTTACGTGGACAACTTGATGGGTGAAATAAATGTAGAAAAGTATGATGAGCCAAGAAGCTACTGTTCAAATAGGATCCTAAAAAAAACATGGATCGGATATGCAAATCCAATACTGTATTGGTCTCACTTTAGTCATCACTGTTATCCTTACCTTTAGTTTTATATTTATCATCCACCAATTTCGATCTTTTTGTATCGCCTATCTTCAAATCCAAATAGTCATTCTCTTCTTTCATTTTCTTCATTTCACTGTCATCTTCAATTTCACCGGTGATTGGAGCAGAAACGTCTTTAATAGATCTTAAAGTGTCTTTAACTTCGTTCATATCTGTTTTCATACCAAAAATAGCTTGCGTGAAAGGTTTAAACATTAACTCAAATCGAGTTTTCGTCATATTATAAGTTAACGCAGCTGTACAAGCAAAAACACGTACCACTTCTTTACCATTTTTGGTTATATTTTCAACTGGACCTGGTAAATTTAATCGAATAACTGAAAAATATAGGTGGAAATTCCTTTTGGCATGCAAAAAAGCGAATAAAACTCCCAATTTCCCATGACCAAAGCAGAACGCACTATACAACCGTAGAAATTACCTCATTACCTCTTAGTATTAAAATATACGCAAACCTTTATACTATCTGGCTGCTACGGCCTACTATTTCTCATCACCAAAGTTAGAATGTTAGCAGACAGTTGTATACTTTACTTCATAAAATAAAAGCTATAACTAGAGCCGTTGCAGCCTTCTGTAATCTGACGGGTACGGGATAAGTTGGGAGGGTAGGGCAACCCCTAAGCACCTAGTCATCTTTAGACCAACCCATCCCAATGTATATCCTCCTGGAAGTACCTGTCGGTACATCAACCAGCCTATGGTTTTAACATATTTGATAAGGTCTCCAAGAGGAACTTCTCTTAGTATGGCTGGTCTTTGCCAAAGCTCGTAGAACGCGGATTTACGAATGGATGTTCTACCATCCCATCTTCCTGTTCACAGTCTCGACGAAGGTTTCTCCGGTAGCCTAATTCTAAGATATTTGTTTAGTTGACAATGATCGTCAGGTCTCCTATTGCAAGATGTAGGCTCCACCGGGTCATCGTCAAGAATATTTTTGTTGCTGCTCCGGCAGGATAGTGCAGTAATTCCTTGGCTAGTTTGCAGTATTTTGTTTCAGTCCACCCTTTTGAACTAATTGATAGCATGAGTATATGTGCAGGCACTAGGCTTGCCACTGCTGAAACTGTTGGATTGTCGGAGCAGGCATTTTAAAAAGTTTTTGAGCTGCTGTCTTACTAGCCAGCGCATTAGTCGCGCGGTTATCCTTAGACTTACCATTGCTAGCTTTCAATACATTGTTATTTATCACGTCAATCAAGGCATGGTAACTTTTCAGTACCGACTCGGATATGATACGGGATCTCTCCAGGGTTAAAAGTGCTTGTCTGCTATCTGAATGGATGCATACATTTTTTCCCAAAATGCTTCTACCGGAAATCTATTTTGCTTATATGTACGAGTATATTACATTCAGCTCAGTTTAATCTACATTGGTAGGTATATTTGTTCATTACCTACTCATTTTATGTTGAGGTTCAAAGAATTGGAGTATACTCCGCATGCAAAACGGACCCCTTTATTATTATTTATCACTAAAGCAAGAATGTGAGCAGAGATATACTTTACCTGATAAAACAAAAGCTATAACTAGAGCCTTCAAAACTCCTCTTCCTACTTTTCCTCCAAAAATTGGAAATGCTAGACATGTTATACACCTAATTTGCGATGAAAACGCATATCCTAAGGCCATCATTAAACATATAATACCTCCAACTATAATGCTTACATCTTCTGTAAAATCTAAATCTACTAAAATAAACTGGTAAAACAACAAACCCAAGCACAAACCGAAAAAAAATCCAAGCAGTTTTTTAAGTACGATGCTTTCGTACTTTTCACTACAAAACAGTTTGTTGAAAAGAGGAACTTCCTTTTTGATTTTTCCTATCGCTTTATAAAAACTTTCTTTCGCCATAACGTGTTTACAAATAATAAAAATGCCATACGTGGACTGAGCTATCAATTTTTATAAATAACGTCAAAAATATGCCAAAAACAGTCAAATCAGGCATGTATTTTTAGTCACCAACTGCGTTTTTATATTCATTGGTGGATTTTAGATTGAAGAACTGACACGTTCATATATTACTGTTGCATCAACCTCAAGAAAGTAAAGATTTGAAGCGGTTATAGCGAATTATCAAAGAAATGGACGAATAAATATAAATCAGTTCAGAATGTGATAAAAGAGTATCGATTGCACTATCAACAGCGTCAGAAATTGAAAAAAATTGTAGTGGTGTCGATTGTCAGTTGTCAAATAAAATGATGATTGATGTAATCAATAATAGCGTGTCGGTGCAGGGATCACTAACGTAGTGACTAGTGTGAGTAGTGACTGAATTCCGTTCCTTTATTACCGGGCGTGACGCCTAGTCTTACCTTCCCCTTGCCCCTCAAGCACAAACCGAAAAATATGAGCTTCAAGCCACGGACATTAAATATTTGACATTTGTCCGGTTTGATGTTTATTTAAAGGATAAGATTTAATACGATTTAAACCTTACTAAAAAGATCTAAATATGCAAAATTTCATTATCAAAAACATTATAATTGAAAACAACATAGGAAATTCATTGGCATTGGCATATGGTATTCTGAACATTTTATTAAGGTGTTCAACTCAAAATAGATTTTTTTGAATTCATAACAGATAGTTCAATCTAAACAAATTACGTCACGCCTTATTTTATATGATTTAATAATATTGTTTTGTTTCAATACCTTATAGGGTGTTCAACTGAAAATAGATTTTTGTTTATGCATAACAGGTAGGTAGTTAATACTAAAGGAATAAATTACATCGTACCATACTTAATCAAATTCAATAGTGTTATAATAATTGTTATATAAGATAGTGTAGTCCCCAAAATTGAAGAAAAAAAGAAGAAGTTTAGGTAGTCACTGGTTTAGGATAGATTGACAGTGAGTTGTTTGCATTTATTTTCGTCATTAGTCTCCATTGGTTTTTTTTTATGGAAAAAGACAATAGTTCAAATAAATATAAATATGCAAGTACAACCGGCAAATGTTGTTTTGCCATATAACTACATCTAGTGAATATTTTGGTTGTTAACTGAAGAATAACTAATGTTTTCTAAATGTGTTGGGATGGGTTCTACGACAGAAAGAGGAAAGAAGTGCTGAAGACCATGATCACTGATAAAAAAAACACCACCATTCATTTTCTCAATGAAATTGAATTTCTCTAACGTAACAAAAATATCCATTGTTTGATTTCTCAAAAGTTAAGCATAAAGTAAAAGTAAAAAGTGCGCACGAAAGGCTCTGTACCATTACCATAAAAAAATAGATAAGGGCGAAGCTAATATACAGGGTGATTCATAAGTAATGGGCCAAATTGTAAATCTACGTTCAAAAGGCCAAAATAATAATCTTTTCATTAACAATAATGGGTCTTAGTCTGCTCCTTACTGAGGTACAGGATGTTAAAGCGAAAAAAATAAAATAGATTTTTGTTTATAGATCAGCTACATTTCTACATAATTACTTGAAAATTGGGTATGAACTAGTTTTTGTAAGGGTAAACAAGAATGTGTGAGAGGATTTGAGTTAACTCGTAGATGTCGCCACATGCGCCATAAATATGAATTAGATGAAATCAGCTACAACTTTTTTCATCGCTCATTATTTTACAACTTACTTATTTAATTTGGATAGCCCCATCATTTCTGTAGAAAAAAGCTATACCTCTTTGATCTTCAAAATATTAACGATTTTCGAGATATTTGAATTTTACTAATTCACTACACTACATTTCACGGTGGTCGACGTAGCATTAATCTGTTAAGACACAGGCATGCCATGGAATGTTGACATTTACCTAACCGTAATTGATAATTGGTAATAATATTAAAATGAAACCATACAAAAATTACGTAATAAAACACATTTATTGTACGCCAGTTAATAACGCTACGTCGACCACCGTGAAATGTAGTGTAGTGAATTAGTAAAATTAAAATATCTCGAAAATCGTTAATATTTTGAAGATCAAAGAAGTATAGCTTTTTTCTACAGAAATGATGGGGCTATCCAAATTAAATAAGTGAGTTGTAAAATAATGAGCGATGAAAAATTTGTAGCTGATTTCATCCAATTCATATGGCGCATGTGGCGACATCTACGAGTTAACTCAAATCCTGTCACACATTCTTGTTAACCCTTACAAAAACTAGCTCATACCCAATTTTCAAGTCATTATGTAGAAAAGTAATTGATCTATTAACAAAAATCTATTTTATTTTTTTCGCTTTAACATCCTGTACCTCAGTGAGGAGCAGACTAAGACCCATTATTGTTAATGAAAATATTATTATTTTGGCCTTCTGAACGTAGATTTACAATTTGGCCCATTACTTATGAATCACCCTGTATAGCTATTTGTGTATCACGTACAGAAAGTAGTACTTTGGCAGTCGAGATTACCAAAGGACTTTCTACTCGAAATAGATACAAATTTTTCTCTACGATCATACCAAAATAAAAATAATTGACATTGTTTGTAATTAGCAGTTTCCAGATTGCAGTTTCGTGTACCCATGTACGTAGGCAACACTTATTACTTTAATGTCAGATATTTTTTAGATATCCCTTTTTCACATTAAATTATCACGGAAAATACTGTTGGATGCTTTAACATATTAGAAAATCAACTTAAAAATTTTATTCTACAGTTTATATTAAAATAGCTACTAGCTCTCTTTTATCTATAAACAAAATTAGGCGTGCGCCAAAGTTACTTTCTGCTTTTAAGCGCGCCAATAATGTCAAATTATGACACCTCGCGGAAAACATCAACTCTGCAGTTGCTTTTCAGGGCACAAAAGAAGACTTTCTAGTGGTCGTAGAAAAATTCATTTAGCTGATTGATTTCACTTTTGTGGTTCATATTCATAGCTTCGCTTTGTATATAGCAAACAAAAAAAATATGAGGCCGCGGGGAGATTCGAATTAACGATCTCCTGTTCACTTGACATGTACTTTAACCAGCTAAGCCATGGTGCCATTTATTTTATTCTGTTCTTAGTATTTGCTGTTCTAGCCTAGCGCAAACAGACATACGTCCCCTGTGGAAATTTCAGCTGTCTAACTATCACGCCTGGTGACAGATGGACAGACAGACAGACGGACAGCGAAGTCTTAGTATATATAGTCCGTGTTTTACCCTCTGGGTAGGGAACCATTAAAAGTTAATAGGCAGTGAGGACGTTTAGGTGGAAATAAATTCAATATTTTTTCCTACAACCACTATGCAAAACACGCTTTTTTACACAAATTTTTATACGCAAAGCAGGCCTTTTCTTAATTCTTTTGATAACCATTGGAAAAGTAATGCGATAAGTTCACGGTATGGCACTTTTCCGCACCGAAGTGTCAAACAAAGCTACCTATGACCTGTCAACTTTTTCTGACATTTCCTAATATTAGTGAATTTCTTATTGGTGTATATTTTTTAAATTTAAACCAAAATTAAGTAAACTTTTCATTCCATTATTTATTTCAATTTAATAATTATAAAAACATCAACTTATCAAGATTTTTTTAGGAATTATGAACCAAGATCAAAATAATTTATCTTTTGAGTTGTCCAATTCGTATATTATCGAAAAGGCTCGAACTGCAACCGAAAATGTGTTACCTGAGGTTTCAATACAAAATTGTTCAAATTTTACTATTAATTATACATTCAAATGATTTATTTATTTATTTTCCTATTGTAAGTTCTTTCTGTTCAAAGTTTAAATAAAATAACTATATAAATTACTGTATTTCTTTCATAGTGTGGTTGTAGAAAAAATATTGTGTACAACTTGTACGCAAATCACTTTTGGCACTAGTTGTACAAACTACTATTTTGTCTAAAGCTATTATAACAAAACGCAAGCACAGGTCAATTTTTATTTTCAATTGCACATCGTACTCTATCATTGAATGTACTAATGACGTCACCACTTTTGCATAAATGACATCATTGTTTTTTTTTAATAGAACAACATATTTTCCTCTATATTTTTGAATACCACAACAACAGACGCTTACAAAAATACATAATACTTATAGTCCAAACTATTGGTATTAAGAATAAATGTCAAATAATGTTGTATCAGATATTTTTAAATATGAAATTCTATTAAAATAGACTATGAGCCCATGGGAAAAAAAGTTAGTTACATTAGATAGTATAGTTGAAATAATACCCTTCTTGGTGTGCGTCATCGATTGTGACGTATATCCGGGTTTTCGGCATGTCGTTTATTTCATTTACTATTTTGACATATAGCTAACCTTAAATTTGATAAATAAAATCATCTGGATCGTATTCAGCCAAATTCGAAAAGGCAATGCAATTCATAATTAACAGCTTCTTTTTCTAACTAAAAATACTTGAGAACTTTCAAAATACTGATGTTTTTCCGTGTATCTAGGCATATTTTTGTATTATTTAAATAAATAAAACAATAAGATTAATATTCACTTTTCATAAATAATAATTGACCGTAAGCAACAAAGTACACACCTGACAAGAATAACTGTCAGTGTGACAGTAGAAAAAGACGTAAGACACAATGCCGCTACGAAAGTTACGTCTTCATAATATTTTAACCTCGCGATTGATAGGTTGTGCTGGCGCGTAATCTAAACATCAACCAATCAAATTTTTTTAAGTCAAAGATTAGGGTTAACGTTTGTAAAACATTCAAACGGTTCATTATTGTGATATTTTTATTACGATTAATCACAGACCTGCCTTATTTTCCATTTCTTTCTACGTTATGTGATAGAAGGAGATTAGCAATCGATGACGCACACCAAAAAGGGTATTATTCCAACTATAGAATCATAGGAGATCGGTCCAGACTCTATGACGTTTAAAAATAATCGTTCGGAAAATCTAGGAAAATTTTTGAAAACTATTATTTTCCACCCTCTAAAAAGGTGATTTGAAACTGTACAACATGTTTCTGCAGATTATACAACACATAAATAAATATTTGACAGTAGTGCCGTACAAAAAAAGTTGTATGAATAGCCGTGGGAAATTTCTTATTTTCCTACTCAAAAAATATCTTCTGAAAATGTACGGCATTTGTTCTACTGGATTTTGAGTAGGAAAATCTGGGAAAATAGAAAGTTTCCACGGCTTTTCACACAACTTTTTTTGCACGGCACTACTGACAAATATTTATTTATGTGTTGCATAATATACAGAAACAAATGTTGTACAGTTTCAAATCACCTTTTTAGAGGGTGAAAAATAATAGTTTTCAAACATTTTTCTAGATTTTCGAACGATTATTTTTAAACGTCATAGAGTCTGGGCCGTGATCTCCTATAATGATTCTACTATCAAATGTAACTAACGGCGTAAAGTTTCATATCTTGGTTTCAGGGGGTGAGAATTAGAGTTTTCAAAAATTTTCCTCACGATTATTTTTGATGATGAACGGCATAGAGTATCGACCAATCTCCTATGGTTCTACTATCAAATGTAACAAACTGCGTACAGTTTCATCACATTTTTAGGGTGTTGAAAATAAAATGTTCAGTTTTCCACTGCGCTTTTCTGCACAAGAGAAAATGTACGCCATAGTGCTGGAACTGATGGTGGCATGATGAACTATCGTTCTGAATGGATTTGCTGCTGTTTCAAATCGCGACACTTTTTCCCCCATGGGCTCATAGTCTAAGATGACTAGACTAATAAAGATGAAAGGATTTCATTATTGATAAGATAAAAAGAATAATAAAAATACAGAAGATATTCATTACCATGGTTTTTTTGCTAATGTTAAGTAATAATTGTCATTGTCATTTACCTATTTGTTGAATACGTTTAAGAGAAAAAGAAAGAATTGAAATTTCAATAATGTGTGGTTGTGGTGACAAGCCCTGAATCCAGCGAAAAGTTTGTGAATTTTGGAATGATAGATCGTTCTATTAGTCAATCCACTGTATCGAAAATAGAAGAAAAATTAGATAATTTGGTCATTCTGCAATTGGTGGTAGCGAGCAGTTGGATTCGCTCCCAACTGTAGACAAATCGCGACAGAGCACACACATTGAGTAAATCTACAGTTATAAAATATTTGAAAAATCAACAAGTTAATTCAGTTCATGAACTCAACGATGATGATTTTGATCGAAGGATGGAATTTTGTGAAGTGATGATGTATGTAGTATTTTCAGATGAAACAACTGGACACTAATCCTCATTGGATGATAGAGGCCCACACTCAGTATTTTGAAAAAGTTAATGTTTGGTCAGTAATTGTAAGCAACAACATTTTGGGACCATTTTTTATTGAACTAACTTTGACTACTGAAAAATAATTAGAAATGCTAGAAAATGATATTATTCTAGCCATAGCCGCGTTATATCCAGACAATCAAAATCCAATCCAATCCTAGCAATTTGATATGGTTTCAACAGGACGGCGCACCACCACATTATGCGCTATAATAGTGCGTGATTATTTACATATAATTTTTCCCAACAGGTGGATAGGTAGGAATTTAGAAACAGTCTTGGTTATTGCCAGGTAGTCAACGGCATGCACTTTGAACATTTAATTTAATTTTTGAATGTATTATGTCAATTATTCAAAATAATATTATTCTGTTATTTAACGTCGGTCTATTTCTGCGACTGAGGCTAATATCACTGACGCCGGGAGCACTCTACCCCTAACCGGAAATTTTGGCGAACCCACTAGTGTTCCAACCCGTGGTAGCGTTCTTCAACGAGCCCAACATCCATGGACTCGGGACCTCGGTTTTACGTCTCCTCCGAAAGACCGCATATCTACATTCATTGGTATAATGCCTGCGAGCTGTGATATGCTAGTCCGCTGCAGGCTGTACGGTCCCTATACGATGGTAACCCATCCAAGTACTAACCATGTTCGACACTGCTTGACTGTAATTATCGCATCAAACGCGTTCCACTACAGTACTGGGTTGTTGCCCTAAAAGTTGATTGGTCCAGTCTCCTCAATAAAATTTTATGATTAAAAATTTCTGATACATTTGTCACTAATTCACAAAACAATGCTTTGGACTATGAATATTATACATTTTTGTAATCGTCTGTTGTTGTGGAATTCAAGAATATAGAGAAAAATATGTTGTTCTATTCAAAAAAATAACCATGATGTCACTTAGGCAAAAGTCATTCGTACAACTAATACGTTGCGCAATTGAAAATAAAACGACCTGTGCAAGCGTTTCGTTATAATAAACAAAATAACATACTTGTTTTTTTCGAGCCATACATCAGACAATTTTTGACCGATTTCTATGTTTGACCTCTCGTTACATTCACAAATGTCTGAACTTTCGTAAAATAATTCGCAAACATATACAGTGCGGAACAAAAAATTTCCAGTCAGTTTTAAAGTTTGGTAAAGTTTGGATTTGTCCGCCATTTTGTTTTTTGAACAAAACGCGAAATATTAGATTAGTAGTGTGTCTTGATCAATTATCTTTTAAACAAAACCGACATCAATAAAATCGACCTATAAATAAAAAAAATATCAATAAAAAAGGAAATTCCTGTTTTTTTTGGACAACCATATATATCAAATTGGTTAGGCTAATGGAACCGCAGTCAATATCACAACCTCACACACAACTATATATCAATGATTACCTACAACATAAACTATCACTCAAAATCGAACTGTTTGACAGCTTAATAAATTACTTTAGCAGCATATTGAATTCGTGGTGAAGTGGCCCATAGCCATTCACAATGAAGATAGGTATATGGTAGAAATGAATTTTCACTGTATTTCGGATTTGGTTCAGAAATCTTGTAATTAAGGTCGATGGTGTTTGTTGAGAAAGTTATGAATATTACTGGGATAGTTGATTGCCTCCAGTGTTGGTATCATGGTGGTCGTAAGATCCACAAAGCTGTATCATGCTCAAGGAAAGTCCGAATTGAAGCGTAGAACGTATGCGGAGGAACTTTGTAATTTTGAGTAGTTGGAAAGTGCTG
>CAJUYI010000876.1:105482-129214 GCA_910591695.1 Galerucella pusilla | reverse complement strand
GCTGCAATAAAGCTGCTGCAGGTATCAGTAATGGGTTTGTGCATGAAACAACGCGTGTTTTTCCCATCGGGAGTCTTGTATTCTACCATACAGACGGAGTAGTATTAGTGAAGATGGTTGTGATAAAGAGGCCTGATAGGCATAGAGAGCGTGTTTTTAATAGGAATTTCCCTCAAGACAGCTTGTCTGCGGGATTGGGATGGATGTTATAAGTCTCCATGTGACGTTGGGAGTGTTTTCTTGGATAGTCGTGACTAGTGATTGCCCACTTGGACGAAGGTCCATGAATCCACGATAAATTAACTTGTGGATCAGGCCAAAATGATATGTTTGAAATATTAAGAGTTTGAGATAAGGCAGTTGAGACTCGTTTGTACAAAGAACATAAGAAACCATGGCGCATAACTCCAGTTTTGTGATGGTTGATAGTTTCTTAACAGTGGCTACTCTTGACTCTGCGGCTAAGAGGTTAAAAAATGCTGTTTATCAGTAAAAATTTCGTAGGCTTTGCGCTTCGTAGGTGAATGTTTTTCGACATTTATTACTTGGAGTAGACATTTGGAGGGTGTCAGATGCAGGATTCCAGTTGAGGCCTAGAACTTAGGTCATTTAAATTTATATATTTTAGAGTGAAATCACTTCTAGAAATTGACTGTAAGAGAGTTGTTGAGTTATATCGAAGTTCATGTAATTCGAAGTGGGCATCTAATATTTGTACAAGAGATTCATTTAGGATAGATAACTCGTCTTTTTAGTAAATGCCTGAAAGAATTGTCTACGTAAGTCTGTGTTAGTATCGAGGTGTGTCGAAGAAATGGTAGAGGATGCCTAAGGGCTATGTCACTTAGCACTCTGCAGGCTAGATAAGGAGAGCTTTTTAGCTGAATAAGACTGTATTTAATTCGATACAGGATAAGTCTTCATCTTTGTTGTCTTTCCACAAAACATTTTGTAGAAAATGAAATTTAGGATTTAAAGATACTTGCCTGTACATTTTTGTGATGTCGGCAGTAATTGTAAATTTGAATATTCGAAATCTGAGTAGAATGTCAATGAGCAGAGGCTGAACTAATGGACCTCTTAACGAAATGTGATTCAAAGATAGGGAAGAAGTTGACAGAGAAGTCGAAAACGGGTATCATTTTTGTATTCCTGTTTGAGATTGGGGAATTTGTCTAGATTTTCTTCGAAGGAAGGAAATCGATTTTTTCCTAGGACAAATATATCACCTTTGCGCGTTTTCATAAATAAGAAAAAGGTCCTCTTGATCGAGTAAGATTTGGGTGGTATTTTTGAATATGGTTTCTGCCAATTCGACATCTTCAGATAATGTAGGTTCAGAGGTGCCGCCTTTTTATCCCACATTGAATGTCAAACATTGAGGCGGGACTGTCCCGGATAGAATCCCTCCCCATTTGGTTTGAAACAGAGTTGGATGAGACCTGGGTGTAGGAGTTTGTAGTAGATGTCACCGCGCCCAAAAGTAAGTTGATATCTTCGTCGGCCACTACCAAGGGAAGTACATGTGAATGGTAAGACATTAGAATCCAAGATTAAAATGTTCTAAATCTGCATTCGTTGGAAAATAGCCGAGAACCGAAAAGAGTCAGGGACCTATCGCATGAAAAGCAGATGTGATCTGTGATTTTGGCCCATATCATAGTAAATAAGGTGCGATGTGCTTCGTTAGATATACACCGTCGCCTGAGCAAAAACTGTTGAAGTAGGTACGTGGTAGGCATCGGTGGCTTGATCGTTTTTGAATGGTTTATGTTTAGAATCGATTGAATTTGTCTTGATAACAATAACAATGACTAATTGGTGTATTATTTGCTAATATCTCGGACTCATGCTGTAACGAACCTCATTACAGGTTTGCACTCGGGGCTCTTGGAGCTCGTAGATTCGATTCCTACACGGCCTTTAGTGGAATTTGCATCCAGATGGCAGTGATTTCTATATGGAAGAATAGCTATCAATTTTGTAAAATCAAGTTTTTTATCATGAAATTATTGTCCGACTTTTATGTAAAGTAATATTGTGGAAATTATTTGAAAAGGTTAAATGGAAAATATTGCACTTATTATCGAAAACTAAGCATTTCCAACCAATATTGAGTTAAACGTCAAATTCAGGAGTGACTGTATGAAGAGACACCTTCAAAAACCATTCCAATGAATTACATTAAACAATCTTTTAAAAATACTTAACAACCAAATAGAAAAATTACTTTGTTTATTCTTTCTTTTATATCACTAGAAACATCAAGAAGTTATTTGCTTTAATAAATATTTAAACCGCGGGTCCAAACTAAGAGGAAATGCCTTGTTAGCAACCACTTATGTGATACCCACTAAGGAATTTTTGCGATAATATACACTAGTAGACGTTTTATAGTGACCAAAACATATTGCGTAGTTATCTATTGGGGAAATAAATCCACATCAAGCAAATGAAAGTGGAAAAAATGGGAAAGATAAAGCTATGGATTTTGTGCTGTGTTCTGTTTCTATTATTGGATTTTAAATACGGTGAAGCCAAGAGAGGTGGATCAAAAGTAGGAGGTTCTAGAAAAAGCTCAGGTAAACATAAATATAAAATAAAATGTCTGAATATATATCTACTACTCTTAAGATCTCCTTGGAACATTTTGTATTCTTTATAAACACAATAAAATAAATTGTCCTTGCTTAATTCTAGGAGGTTCTAGTTGGTGGTCATCAAGCAATACAAAATCTTCGTCATCAAGTAAGAAATCAAGCGCAGTTGAACCAGCTCCCAAACCAGTTGCTCCACAGACTGAAGTTAAAAAGCAGAATACTCATCTACAACAACAGCCTGCTACTAACCCGAATTATAATACACAGCAGCAGAAACCAATTGGTTGGAATGTACCAGGAAACAAACAAGGTAAGATGCCATGCATTTGAAGCAGTACCTATCTGCATCATTTGAGTATTTCTGCATATCAATATTCGAGATTTTATTATGTCCACTCAAACTATAAATTGACTGTTCTCAGCTTTAATTTAATCTGGCTTCCCCCTAAACAACTACGTTTATCAAGATATTAATAAGAACTTATACCTACATGAGCTTATCTCTCAAGTTTATCTAGCTTTTGTTATCCTGTAGCCTGCAGTTATTTGACCACTATATCTACCTTCTTAACATCTCACAGAATTATTCTGTCTTCGACTTAAACAAATAAAAACTATTTATTATAGGTAGCATATTCAATAAAAAAAATAAATCTCCCTCAACGACCTTTTACAAGAGTCTTACATCTTCTACTTGGACGCTTCAAAGTTCTAGAAATAAAAAACGAACCTCTACCCAAGGGTTTCAAACACCAGCGTCTTCTAGCCAGCGACGACTTGGTACTACTAAAACTCAATCCATTTTAAGTAAAAACAGTCAAATACAAAACATACAATCTCCAACACCTTCAAATTCAAAAAAAATAGCTTACTCTAACCACGACAAACCTAGAAATAACTATAATAATACTTTGAAAAACTACCAAAGTAAGTAACTCAATTTCCAAATCCTCTATATAAGTCTATAAAATTCCTTGCTTCAGGTACACACCAACAATCTCACAGTTATCCTACAGGCAATCAACCGAATACAGGATACCATCCTCAACAACAAGGTGGCTGGGGAAATCAACATGGGGGCTATGGAAACCAACAAAGTGCATGGGGAGGCCAACAACAAGGTGGTTGGGGAAATCAACATGGAGGCTATAGTAACCAGCAGCATGGAAGTTGGGGCGGACATCAAAATGGTGGTTGGGGCGGTGGATACTCCAACCAGCAAGGATATTCTGGATTTGGTGGTGGTGGCTATAATTCATTTGGAGGAATGCAAAGAGGTGGTTATGGCGGAGGAATGGGAGGTTATGGCACGGGAATGGGTGGAGGCTATGGTATGGGAATGGGTGGAGGTTATGGAGGATATTCAGCGTTTGGTGAGTAATAAAAAAATAATGACTCGTAAAAAAATAATTAGATCTTATGCTATAGGCATTAAAAAATGGGTAGTAAAATCTTTATACGATAGGGCCAGAATCATTTGTTCTCATGATAATCATTTCACAAAGGAGAAAACTCTACTGAAAAATGTTTTCTATGCCAATAATTACCCGGTAGAATTTGTGAATAAAGAAATCAAGAATATAGAGAAAGGCTCATTGTTATTACCCCATAATAATATTAATAATTCAGCTAACATAATTTTTAAAAACTTGACAATACCGTATGTTAGGGTTTTATCAGAAAGAATTAAGAAAATTGGTAATCAATTCAATATTCGAACTAGCTTCAAATCTAACTATACGTTAAGATCTATACTAACAAAAACAAAATCAAAAAATGAAGAAAAACCTTTAAAAAATTACATATATCAGATATCTTGTGAATGCGACAAATTCTATTTAGGTGAAACATCTAGACCATTGAAAGTCCGAATAAGTGAACATAAAAAATATATCAAAGATAGGGAGTTCTTTGTCAGGTATTTGTAAACATGCTTGGGAAGAGGGGCATAAAATTCAATGGGATTCGACAAAAATAATATTGAAAGAGCCCAATAATAAAAGACGAAAAATCAAAGAAAGTGCTTTAATACAACTAAATGCAGATAAATGTGTAGCTAGTATTTCAGCCGAATGTGGTCAAATTTGGTTACCAATGTTAGAAAGAGAAATTTCCAATAATCAATTACCTGCTTTATCAGGATAGCATCATAAGTTTTTATCCAGGTTTTCTTATGATTTATCATTGGAATAGTTGTTAATCGATACACACTTCAATACACAAAATCACCAAACTGAGTCATACATATTTTGAAAACAAAAATAATCATACAAAAAAAAGTAACAACAAACGCGTTTTATTAACTTTATCAACATTTTCAAAATAAGCGAAAAAAAGCGCTATCCCAATAGAAACCGTTCCTGGAACGTGCACTTCACTGGATTCCATTTCTAGTAGACTATCATATCTTTGGAATGTCATAAAATAAAATATTTGTTTCACATTTTACCAGAGATGTGATCTACTATGAATGGACCTTAATAAAATTTGACAACAAAGTTTTGTAGTCTTAAACTTCAAAATATTATTGATTGTATAGTTGTCATAGTTTTTTCGTTGTGTCACATAGGGACCAAAAGTTACTTTATCATTATTCAATCTTGACAAAGGTAGCTGGAACGCTACCGAAACGTCGAAATAAAAAAAATTATTGTGGTTTTCATTCCCAAAAAATAAGGGAAAAAAATAAATAATGCCACAAGGAACTTACAGAAGATACCTAACATCAAGTTCCACAGCAGTCTGAAACTTTATTAACATCAGGATTTTAGTGAAAAAACAAAAAATTGTCTTAACCGTGCCAGAGTGCTTCCGTGTGATAAAACATCGATATTTTATTACAGGAGCCCAAAAGAAGTCAGGTTTCTTCAGTGGCGGCAGCACATTCGGTAACATTTTAACCGGTATGGCTATCTATCACGTAACATCCAGTTTGGTCAGAGGAGTTTTTGGTGGCGAACAAAAAAGACCTTATAATGTCTACAACTATTATAACCAACCGTCAGAAGCTCGGGAAGAAATCAAATTACCATCAAACGTCTTATCATTATGTGAAGGAAACCTAACAACAGTGTGTACAGGTAGTTGACTATAATACGATATTTGTACTTTTACTACCAGGAGTTCAATTTTTTTAGGTGCTACGGCTATTTGTACCACAAACAATACGGTGCTTTGCATTGTAACCATGTCTCAAGCATCTCCGTGTGCTGACGAAAAATCTATGTGTATCAACACAACTATACCGTGTACTGACAATTCCGATCCACTCTGTCAAAATAACACCAAAGAACAAAAAGAAACTACTGTCAATTTACCTTGTTATACAAATTTAAGTGTTGATATTAATTTACTGAACGACCCCGGAGCTGCTAAAAATGGCGATGATTATCAATATTGTGTGACTACTATGGCTGTAGCAGGTCCAGATTATAAGAGCTGCTCAATTGAGAGTCTTTTGAAGACGCAAGATTATAGAAATATTTTAGCAGGTTAGATATAACTCCCGTTATTCAGCACCCACTTCACGATCATATTGGCCATGCTTTTTATTATTTCCAACAAAAGTTCTCCTCTTTCGAGTCACCACTAACATTTTCAAAAGTATTGACGATACTAATATTCCAACAATTGTTTGCCGTGAGAACCTCATAATTTCCAAAGGATTGCAGCAAATAACCAACTTTCCGAAACAACCACAATCGATTCATACATGACATTTGTCAATTGTTAGTTTTGTCTCGTCAGAAAATCCATAATTAAGTCGTTGTGTGAGAGGTTTCATTAGGTAGTGGAAATGTAATTGGAATATGTAATTATAATTACAATGAACGTTGCATGAATCTGCCTAAAAATGTACTACTTGTGTATTTTAGAAACGTCATCCAATAATAGTGTGAAACTATCCTGTTTGCTCACCAACTGGGAGGAAATCAAAGCGTCTACCTACAAATATCATCTAGATAAAGTATCTGGCAGTTCTTAAGAAATAAAGGCCAATGGCTTATTATTCTTCATTTTGTCACTTTCACTCTTTCAATGAGTAAAAAACAACCAGCAGAGAGTGCACCCCCGAATTTATTTTCTCTTTCTCTCTTATGGCTGGACATTCTCATTTTATCACGCGCATGTAGCAAACTTTTGCAGCTTACTATGGATTACTTTAATTACTTCTATTTCCATTATAGGTAAATACACATGGAATTTGACTTTTATTCCAATGATGCGACAATACCAATCTTACAATCACGACAACCCAACGCAAACTCCTTCCGGAGAACTCGTACTACCTTTGACAGCTTTAATACCATGCATAGAAAATGCTACCAAAATCTGTCCACCAGATCTGGTAACAATATGTACAGGCTTCGGTGAAATTATGTGCGTAAAACCTCTAACAGACATATCTATATGTGAAGAAAACAACTCAACATGTTACAAAAGTTTAATTGAATGCCAGCAAGATATAGAAGAAGATTTTCTGTGTCAAAACAAGACAGAAGATGAATTGACAGTTAAAGAAGATAAGAAATACGTTACGATCGATATGCCTTGTATGGGTAACGTTACATTAAATACGAACATACCTAATTTTGATATAAGTACTTTTAATGGAACTGTACCATATACTGCTCCGAGTAGTTTTACGTATAACCATTATTTGTGCCTTATTACTTTGAGTATACCCGGTCCTGAATCGGATATGTGCCTGGTAAATGGTAGCAGTGATGTGAAATCTTAGAAATAATCAGTTTTTTTGTTGAGAATAGAGATAGAAAATTTTTTAGTACAAGGAAAATTAAAAATATCCTATAGTCGATCCTCCTATTTTTATTAAAATATAGATCAATAAAATTTTAATAAACCGGAAACTCCATCTGCGATATAATGTGTTCTGCGAGGTTGTTCCCATGTTGTTCCTTCTTTCAGAGTCGGATTACTACATAATATTGAAGAAAGAATGATTTATCTGTAAAAGCTATTGATTTTCGAAAATTGTTATTGTACACCGAGATAGAATGACTTTTTTGAAGTTGAAAGGTGCGATATACCAATACTTCTGTACGCCACTGACACTATCTTCTGCTGCCCTTACTTTTAATCCTACGCTGCTTCCTTTGGTTCTAAATCAAATGGTTTAACATAAATTTTACTGTAATTTTTTTGTTATTTGAAATTGGTCAAATATTTGTGGTGTGTGAAAATATACAAGGTATCCCATTTAAAAGCAAAATTAAACTTAGGTACCTTTGAAGAGTGTATATAAAAGAAATGTAAATAATACACACATTTATTATAGAATATATTTAATATAAAACAATAAATAAGTCAAAATATAACATTTATACATTTTAGGCAGTTTAAATAAAAGTTACAATTAATATCACATGAGAGTAGAAAATCAACATTTCTTTTGTATATTTAAATAGAGTAGTAGCTGGTATGCAAAAAAATGCATTCAACCAGTAGATAATAATAAATTGTTCCCGTATATATCTTTAAAATTGAAATCAACAACAAAAATTTGGTTTTACATGAAAACTATTGAAAATATTATTTTACTAAGTATCATTTGTTCTAACCAAGGACTTGGTACTATAAATGAAGAAGAGGCTACCAACAACTAGAACTGAAACTATTCTTATTTTAGCTGTGTAAGTTGTAACTACTTTGCTACAAAAAACGACGACCAAAGTAGAAGAATCAAGTTTGTCAGTGGATCATTGGTATCGTATGCACCACACCTTCATTAGACATTGAAATCCTTTCAAACTATCTTCCTTTTCATATCCTTCTTATTCTAATTGCGTAGTATGCTAGATTAATATAGGGCTTAAATAATGCATCCAAAGGTCTCTCCACTACGACCTATGTATTATGTATGTTATGCTTAAGTTCTTTGTTTATGCCAATCTATAATATTAGACTTCTTGGACCAGACCTAGGGTACTCCATATATTGGGAGGGGTGTGGATTTTCCTCCCCTATCGTCGAAAACCTCAGCCTAGTCAGACCTTCACAGTAGCACAGCTGAGGTTTCCTCACCTTTTTGGCCGAACCTGCTTATGGTTGTATCTGAAAACCCGATGTTATTTTTGTGTTTCTCGAGTCTATCAGTAGCCCAACCAAAATCCTGTTTGTTCGCCAATTCTGACTCTTTGACCTGTCTCATTCTCGAAACTGATTTTTTCTCCAAGTACTGTTACTTGTTATTCTCTGCGCTTTAGCTACACCACAGAAAGGTTCTGGATCAATAGGAATTTGGAATTTATCTCCATTGAACTGATTGCTTTTATAGCCATTCGGCTGAATCTGTGTGGACCTTAAGAGATCTTCCACACAGCTAGAATAATTGAAATACCCTCTAAACTATCTACTTATCAAGCAAACATTAAACACCTGAATTGCAAAAGAGGATGCAGAAGGTAGTTTAGATGACCAGGCATTTTCTCAAATTTTACCAAGCAAATATTCAATATCGGAATTGCAAAAGGAGTTCCAGACAACTGGCGAGATGTACCAATATTCGTTCCTTCGAATAATGGTAGCGTGTTATAGGTAGTTAATGGAGTATCCAGCAATTTTACTCTTTCCAAATCTAACCTAGTAGAATGAAGGATACTATAGTGGAAATAGTGGTTAAATTTCAATTAAAAGGGAAACCATTCATTATTAATGAAATATTACCGAGTGGTGGAAAAACTTTATTCACTCACTCAATATTCTAAAATACTGAAATTTTTAATTGTTAGCTGGATTTCAATTCTCTTTATCATTGATAAAAGCAGTATAGCTACCAATTCGTATTAAAGGTTAAAATAATCACATGACAAATATTATGAGCTAAAATGAATCTTAACCAACATAACTTTTGTGAAAAATACTGGCACCCCATTTGTAAATAAAACTTAATCGTCTAATATAGCTATTTTGTTAAAATAATACTTTTATTATAGAAAAAAAAACTAATGAAAATAATAACGATGGGTACTTCATAGGATCTTTTTGTAACAATAAAATTTAATAGGTAATTCATGGCAAAATAGGAAGTATAGGAAAAAAATCAGTATCATTAAAATTAAAATTGTTAATTCTTTTGGCTGGATAAGTTGTCCTGAATGATCGGTAGCGAGGGTAACGAAATTCTGTTACAACACTGGGGAAGCGGAGCCTCGGCTCTTTAAGTTGGGTAGGATGATGCAAATATCGATATTTGTAAAGGTCTTGTATGATTTGCAGAAAGTTGTGTTGGAGGACATATTTCTTATCCAAAGATTGATTGGTAGATATTAGTGATGTAAGATCAGGAGCACCAGCATAAATTTCAACCAATTGGACATCATCTTCACAAACATCGATATTTCTAAGCAATTACCTGTTTTAAATAGCCATGGCTCAGTTTACATATATTTATCAACAAAGCGAACCTAAACATGACAAATTTGTTTTGAAATTTCCATTCCAGTTTTAGGAAGTTTAATTTTTTTTTGGTTGGCAACTTGGACCGAAGTCCCCCTTTGACATTATTGACATGATATCCAATATAACTTCCAGCCTTCACAAGTATTGTTATTTGCATCAAATGCCCAATTTGAAGAGCGGAGGTTCCGTTTATGGATATTTACAAAAAATGACAAACATGAAAAAGTCCCTCAGAAATTTTTATCACCCAGTGCTAGAGATATATGGTATTTTTTGGGTTGGCAACTTAATCGAAGCTCGCTATTTTTAAAATATTCTGCATCTATATGCCAAATTAATTCAGTAATCGAAAAATGCATTGGACATATAGAAAAAGTAAAAAAAGGTATATCAAAAGCTAAAATCTACAAAAAAGGCGTACAAACTATGTAAATGTTGTTAATTTCTCTCTAAACAACTGTTAACTTCATTACAATCCAAAAGAAATCACTTCTAGCACACTGAAATTGAAAAATTGACTCGCATATATATTAAATAATATTAGTTGAAAAATATGCTTTATTATTACCCTGTGTAAATATCTATATTTACGCTGAAGCAGGCGGAGATGGACGACTGCTCTCTTCAATCAATTTCAACGAAATTAATTCGAAAATTTGCAAGACGACGTCTTCATTGATCTTCTGAATTTGTAAAGAAGAAACCAATAAGTTGATAACCTTTCGGATAACTTCCTTTTCGAAAATAACCTTAATCGTATCTACGAACAAAAAAATATCAGCGAATTTATGTGGTGAAGAAATATAGGTGCGTAATATGTTATGAACAATTTTATAGTATATTACGTAACGTGTGGTAGAAGCATTTTACGCACGAATGGAAAAGTGTAATTTCGTGAGTGCGTAAAATGCTTTACAACACGAGCTACGTACTATACTTCACCTACGACTTACTTGTACTTGTATTTATAATCTTATTATTAATAATACTTGAACAACATCAACAATAGATATTTTTACATTTTATTGTATAACATTCAAAAGAAACAGCAGTTACATTATTAGAGGTGCTTGGTAAACTTTTATCTGCTCCATCTCTATACTCTATTACCAATGAAAGAAGCACATTAAAGAACTAACGTTTAATCATTATTAATATATGTATTGTTGATAATCAAAAGTCCATTTTTTAATTATAATCAATACATTTTTAGCCCTCTGGGCTTTTCGTGGCAATATCGAATGTTTCGAAATAGTAAAATTTTAATTAAATGGCGACATTGACGTTGCTAAGATGTTGCTAGGGAAGCCGTGCGATTTACTTTACAGCTGTGCGTTTTTTACAGTGCTTTGTAGACATCATTACATTGATGCCGACGGTGTGTTATTGACTGATTACAGGGGGGTCGTAGGTAAAATATTTTAACTGGTATAAACCTGACATTTGAAACAGCAGCAAATACAAGTTAAGCTCAATATTTCCCAGAAATTTAGCGGCCCAAGTTTAGTTAAGTTGTTGGTCTCTTAAGAAGACAATGAGACATGAAGAAACTATGATATTATTTGAATAATTTAATAAATAAGTGAACTTCTCCAGCATGGAGACTAGATAAGGATATGGAACACTTAAGGAAACATTGAAAAAAAAAAATACCTTAAAATCGTCTATCTATAGTTTGGCAAGTTTATCTGAAGCTATACGGGATCGGTAAGAGGCGAGGAAAAACATGGCGCCTATCTGTCAAACGTACAAATGGCGTACGGTACCTATTTTACCAAGTAAAACTGAAAATACAAAGGTATAACGCCACTGGATAAATCAATATCAGTCAACTGACGAAGTGAGAGGGAAGATCTCACGCACGCGCTTGCCAATAAGAAGTCAGCTTATCGATACAAATCACCAATTATGTAATTCGAGGGTGTGGTCATTATGGTTTTCGTACAACGCTGCCAGAGCTTCAAAAAGCCCATAACATATTTGGAAAAGTGTTCATCTTTAAATATTCATAAATTGAAAAAATAATGTTAATAGAATAAATCCAAGGAAACAAGTACATTATAAAATTAATGTTTAATCATATTTTTAATATTGTTGATAATAAAAAGACCCTTTTCTTATTATTATCACTACATAGTAATCACTTGAGTTTTTTCATAGTTAAATGTGGCAATGTCGATTGTTTTCGACTGCATTCCTTTCACGGTTTCAGATAAACTTGCCAAAGTATAAACAGTTTGTTTTTTCACTCTCGGCGTCACCACTGCAAATCCAATAGACCATGTCAGACAGGTCGGTCATATTGTTCTGTAAGCAAGTAAGTAAGAGCCCGAGCCGCAAGGCGAGGGCTATTAACACGTAAGGTCCATAAGCGCTGTTTACGACTGAAATACATACAATATTTTATGCACGACCGTTTTAATAGTCATTTATATGTATTAATTTATTAATACATATACAAAATTTTATGCACGACCGTATTAATGATAGTTTATTAATAAATATGTTTTATTTTCTATTTTTCACCTTTTGTGAGTAGGTTACTATAAATGTTTCAAGTTGGATAAATTTTATACCTCGATATTATTATAACTCACCCTGGATAACAATCTACCAAATCATTTGTATAGTTAAATAAAAATAAGTCTTATTGAAACTAATAAGATGATAAAACAATTTCGTAGCAACTTACAACAGAGCAAGGTGGCAAATCCTAACGTTTCTATAAGTAATTGTTCAAATTGTGTTATTAGTATAAAATTATAAGTGTGAGGATCTTATGTTTGGGCTTTTAAAGTTATCATTTCTTTATTAAACTCATATTTTGTTATTTGTACCAAATATTTCCATGATAATAAATAGTAATAATAAAGTTTGTTTTACTAACTACATGTGCCGGGGGGCGGTATAGTAGTCCGCGGGCGGTAAAGTGACACTCTACGCCCGCTAAACGTATTTATAATCTGGACTTTTTCGCCCGGTCGTAACAAGGGTATAAATAGATGTTGATGCTCTGAGGGCGACGTCTTAAGAAGCCGAGGGCTTCTGGCCCGAGGGTTTGTAAGTCGCCCGAGGGTATACACATCTTTTTATGCCTGCGGTACATACAATCTCAATACAAATCAGTGTTTTAAAAAATCCGGTTTGAATTAATAGGTGAATGTTGACAAACGTAAATGTCATAATATCACAATAAATTTTATATTTGTCAAAGTTAGAAGTCAAAATGAACGAAGATTTTGGAATTCCTGACGAAATTATTGAGAAAACAAAGAAAGCAACTGTAAATCTGTTGCCAAAAAAGTCTAAAGAAGCTTACGACATGGTTATTAAATAAGTTGAACAAAAAATTATTTCTCTTTATGCTCGCGCGGGCTATAAACTGAACTTTATGCCCGCACGTGCATAAAGTACGACATTAGATAGTTGGTAACTAAGCAATAAAAACACAATTATGAACTAGTATGACATAAAATATATTACATTGACATCAGTGCCGTAACTAGGGCGTGGTAAGGGCGGCACTTGCCATGGGTGCGAGATTTTGGAGGGCGCTAAATCCTTCGATAGAAAAAAGGTTTTTTATAATAAAAAAAAAAAGAATAGAACCAGATTCATTAAGACAATAATTATAATGTTCAATAGATTACTGGATAAAAAAGGAAGAAGCTGGATAGAAGCGAAGGACTTAGCTCAAAATAGGAGATTGGAAAAAATTCGTCACGGAAGAGTAGCTGCAACACACCCTACACCACTAAGTGGTAGAAGGGCTTCAAGATTATATAATTATATATATATATATATATATATATATATATATATTTCAATGACAACTTTAATACTTTTGTACCTGTATAAACCAAAAAAGGAAATTTCTTTAAAATAGCTGTTAACTATTCTCATCGTGTTATAAAATGTATATAATAGGGGCGCCGTCCTAACACTGACCGCGGGCGCTGAATTCCCAGTTACAGCACGAATTGCCATTGTTCTACAAAGTCTGTCGGACAACCAACTGATTTACACTACGTGTCAAAGCATACAAATTCCAACTCCATCTGATCGGGAAACCCAGTACAATTGGACGACCTGTCAAAGTCAGGTGTACTGTACCTATCTTTGAATTTTTTGTTCTGTGTTCAATTTAGTAGAATAAAAAAAATAATAATAAAAATTTGTTATTGTTAATAATAGTATATTATTCAACTAGAATATAATGATGGCTATTATTCACGAAGGTGCGTTTATATCGCGAACCCTAGACATAGCTCATTTCCACCAGTATAATGGTAACCAGATTTATATTCGGAGAGCGCGAAAGCCCCTAAAAAGTATACCAAGGTAGCTTTTTAAGCTAATTTACTTTTTACAGCAATATAATGTTTTTTGTTCAACGATTGTTTGATTTTCAGCGGAACTGTGAAAATCAAGTTCATGATATCAAATCCATTCAAAAATTGGAAAAGAGAAAACGAATATTAATTATCGACACTTCGAATAAGCAACTTCTGTTATCAGTTTTTTCAACCTATTGCTGTTTCTATCAATTAAAGTGGAATAAAAAGGGTATAGCATATTTTCAATTAAAAATAAAATGTTCTCCAATTGTATTCACTTACCTGGAATACTTGCAGCTATCAACTGAACAAAAATATCCATCTCCAAGAATAAAACATTAGTATTAGAGACTTCCGGAATTACTAGAAGATTTGTACACAGGTTCTCCGTAACGCGGTCTATTTTACCTACCAGGAAATTTTCTATAGCGTGTCCTACTGTGAGAAGAATAGCTTTCACCACAGGTTCGGTTATAAACGGTGAATCGGTGTCTGACAATAATTCGCAAGCTATATCTATAAGAGCTTTACTTATAGGTAGTTTTGCTTCGAATTCGTCTAACTCGTCTGAAAGTTCAAAATTATGCAAAAGTATATACTTAGTAAATGGAGTTGAATGTTTTCTAAAAATTACCTTCAAATTCCAAACTTGACGAAAATAAAGATTGTTGAAATGTGTCTAAGGAATCTATAGCTTCGTAAGCAGTGTCTATTTCTGTGTCCAATGTACAATACTCTTTTCGTTCGCTTAATAATTTTTTCATTCTTATGAGAATATCAGCTTCCTAAAACAGTTTATAAAGATCTTCACGAAATTTGGAATTGGAGACCTACCGTTTGTTCGGTTTGTATAAAAATCCAAGCATTATCGGATTGTTCTAGTCCTGACACATGAGTAGGTAGAGCGGTCTTAATAGAATGGATGGTTTTGTCCAAAACACCAGTCGCAGTTTTAGCACAAAACTTGTAAAAACTCGGAATCATACCGTCGACTTCATCAGATTCCATAGTGGTTTCACCTTCCAGAGATTTTTGCGTTAAATCATCGGATGGCCTAAAAAAATTTTATTATTACGGTTTCCCAATAATATTCGTATCATAACGTAGCCGCAAAAAATGTGAGAAGGATCAAAGGATAGTAAAAAATATGGAAAATTGCAGTTAATGCAATATTTATCTTGTTAACAATACTTTTTTCGCCTACCTTACCGGAAAATGGATCATATGAACACCAAAAATAGGGCGGAAAGTATTGCAGCCCAAGGGCGTAAAATTCATACCGCCACGACTTTTGAAGTTTTTCACCATCTGTCACTTGATTACTTTGACGTGTCACGTGAATTTTTTAATTAAACGTCAGGGTGTCAAAATTTTTTGTTATATTTTCTTATTTTTTGGTTTATTCGGTAGGCAAGAAACAGTTGTGTCACACATAATATATGCAGCCAACGTTTTTTTTTTCGACAGCCTTACCGGAAAAAAAATCTTAACAGTGACGTTTATAGGGTCATCTGCGACCGGGGTCATGACACAAAATCTGCGCCTCTTTTCGGATCGAGAGAGTCTGAAGGCTTACTAAGCCAACAAAAAAATTTTGAAATTTCACGGTTTTATAGTTCATTTTCGAAGCATCTGGTATTTTAATGAAATAGAATACAGACTAATAATTCTCTACACGATTGTAAAGGCCGCTTGACATGGTGCAATACAACGTGCAATGCATGCTAGACGCAAGATTTCTTGATCGAAAGCATGCGCAGTCCCAGCTGATCAGTTTCTGCAATTCGATGCAATTGCAACATTATGGGTTTGGTACCATTTCTTTTGCATACAAGTCGCAGCTTTAAGGAGAAATCTAATTTCTTTTGCGTTACCAACAAAATAAATATTTCCAATCGAATGATACCTCAAATGATCAACTGATTGTGGTGACTGATATTTGGTCATTTGGGATTTGATAATCGACAGTGATTCACTCAGATTTTTTTTCTGAGCTTTTCTCACTCTCGCTATATTCATTTTAAGTAACAAATAACTTTGTACATCATAGATGTCAAAGGTAATAGTATAATACTATTATAACGCCCTACAGTCTTTTAAAATGGAATAGCAAAGATCGTTGACCGTTTAACTTTAAGTGTAATTCAATGATCTTCATGGCATAGCCCTAGGGGAGTAATTGTTACTTCTTAGTGAACGGACGTTGTTCTTTGATTTTCAAAGACTCTCTAATGCGTTATAATAGTATTATATTATTACATTTGACATCTATTGATAACACGCTTTACTAAAATGACAATTTGTTTGCAGGAAGCTGTTAATAAAGTAGATACAATACATTATTTTTTGAGGTTATTATCCATTTTTTTCTTTATACTATTTCTTGCACGTTGTATAGTACCATGTCAAGCGGCCTCAAACAATTTATTTAAAAGAAAATAAAATATACTCTACTAATTATACATGACTGAAGAGATAGTCTACAACAAATTGATCCTCTTTATTCGACTGTGGCAAATGTTGTCAAAATTAATATTCTCAGGTGTTTTTCTTTGGATTATCATGACCTTTGTTAAAAAAAAAAACCGCCGTCAGCAATCCTGAATTGTGGATGTATCATTTGTTTATGAGTAGAATGGAGCCCCTCAATTTGGGGCGCCAAAATCATGCAGGCAAATTGGTTTGTAATTATATTTGTGAAGCTCCAAAATTCAATCTAGCCAACCTATTTGGGATACATAAGCTCACATCAAAATTAAATTAAATAATTAGTTTTGATACTCATTTTGGCGCCCCCTAACGAGGCGCCCGGGTACATGTGTCTCCCCCCCTAGCTACGCTTCTGGGCGTAAAACAGTGGTGTGTCACACATACAGGAAACACTTTAACAGCTCTTAACTATCAGCTGCCCTCGCCGAGTTAAAAGCCCAAGGTCATTGACGACAGAGCTGAAAATCGTTTGATGTTTTGCCGGGATTCGTATCTGTTATCTTTATAATCTGTGACAATATACTAAAATACAATCGCAAAAATCAAGTAATTAATTGGTTCTTGTCATTTTTATAAGATGAAAGATGAGTGGGGGAGTCTAAGAGAACTTTATATTGAAATTAGAAGAATAGTGAAGACTTGTATGTTGAGTTAATTGTTAATGTTCATGCAATTCATTATTAATTAGTAATATAAGACCAGAAATATCCCAAGATTAAAGCTGATTTTTAGTTTTCAATTATGTCAAGAAATTGTTAGTTCTATTTATAATATACCGTTTCTACCTAGATTGGAATATTTCAGCAACCCAAAATTTTAAGCCGTTACTTTTCGTTTGTACCAATCTGTAATATCAAGAAAAAAAAAGGAAAATTAAGATAAAAATAATATTTCGTTCCAGCCTCTATTAATCGGGGAGCGGTCAATGCTGCCGTGTGCAATAGTAGGTCCAAGAATAAAAAAGTGATATTCCTATGTATTTTGAGCCGCTGCATCCGAATATGCCCGGTGTTTTTGCAAAAAACCGGTACGTTTTGTTTAAATCGCAATGGCTTGAATAAATTATGAACAAATGTTTTTTCTTGGTTCGGACAATTTTTTTGCCAATATGACCTATTTTAGAAAGAAAAGAACTCTTGTCAATCTTCCGTATAGTGCTTATTTAAAAAGTTATGAATGTTTTAAGTCGAAAGATCGACGATTTTTACCAACTTTCGATGTCAATAACTTTTGACCTACTGAACGTTTATCAAAATTTAAAAATCCTACTTGCTCTCTGAACCTCACTCTACAAATTTGTATACTCCGATATATGTGCAATCACCGCGCGCCGATCGCAGGCCGATCTCTGTTCTGGCGCGCATTATATGTCGTTAACTTACTATGAATTCTGCCTTTGAAATAAGATCAATAACAAAAATTTGAAATTAACATCAACAAACAATACTACCAATAAATTGTCGACTAAAATATTCATTTGACAGAAGTATTATATTGATTTTTAGACATTATTTTTTTAGCGCTGTTGCTATTGAAATATTCTCAAATGATAGAAAAAATATAAGTATTTTTCGAAATTCCTTTCAATAGTTTATCTTATTGAATTATAACGTTATATCAGTCAGTATTACATGTGAACATGTCCACGCACGTTGTCCAATGTTTCAGTATTGTTTAATTTATTTTTACACGTTATTTTAGTTTTTATTATATGACAAGAACATAATGAACAACATCTTATGCCAGCTTTGGCGCAACAGCAAGATTTTGAACTCTCTTTGGAATTAATAAATCATGCTGAATTTCGTATATCCATAAAATATTGGTATGCTGTTATACAGTTAACTTGTTGATATGTTACGTAGAAAGTTCGAAGTATATGTAACTTCATAGATGCTGAAGTAGGAGGTAGTTCCGTGACATCACAATTCAATTTCAATATTTAATACTGTCATTAGTATTGTTCAATTTCCATACTTCTATGTTTTTATTTATTAACGGTGATATCGAATTTTCATTATTTCATGTTAATGACTAGTTATTTAAATCAAAGAACAGACGTTTTTATTCCTTGTTCTCGATTTGGTTAATGAATTTAGAAAGTAATAACGATTATTTTTTTCGTATCATTTTCAACCAATTAGAACGATCAATTTAGTTAAGTTACCTCGTATAATTTCGATGATACCTGATTAGTGATTATACATAGAGTAGCTCTACCAATAAAAAATTTTACAAGCGATTATACATAAAGTATCTCTACCAATCGAAAAGTTTACAATACCTACAATAATTTCCATAGTAACCACATCGACATCAATATACAACAACACACAAACTAACATTACCGTCAAATTCTGACGTTTATCAAAAATGAGCCGATTTGGATTGTAATTTCCATTGTACCATTTGTATCTAAATTAAAATAGTAGTTTGTGCAACTAGTGTGGATATGATGGCCATATCACACGAGGACGAAGTTTGAGCACGACGCCGTAGGCGGAGTGCTCAATCGTTCAAGTGCGATATGGACAATCCACACGAGTCGAACAGTATATTTTTTCTACGACACATTCAAGAAAAAATCTAGAAAATAAACATTTGAATAAACTGTAAAGTAAATATAACTTGAAATTAAAAATTTTCAACAATTTTATTCATAATCGTACCAATTCAATTTTATGTCTTCACTAATTTTTTGTGATAAACGTTCAGTTTTTAAATGTACAATTTGTATAATGTTACGGTTTGTTTTTTTAAATAGGCCATGCTGTTATAAATAGATGTTGACAGTCGGACTCCCGCAAAAAGGGTACCATACCTTTATTTATAATAATGAATATTCTGCTAAATATTTCAAGCGTCTGCCTGTTGTAGTTATCAATATTGAGCAGAATAATTATTTAAAAATAAAATTAACAATTAAAAAAAAATTTCTTCAGCCGGAATCGAACTTGGGTCTACCTGCATGATAGTCCGGTATGTTAACCACTTGGCTACCGAGATTTATGAAAAGTACATCTCAGAAGTATTACATACCTTCATAAAAACTGACCTTCATCGGTAGTCCCTTAAATACCCATTTTATTCTGTTTTTAGTATTTGTTATTAATTTATAAGGTTTATTTTATTCAAGTTTATTTTTATAAATAAATATTCTGGATCCAGTGCTTCTGGGAGAGACTTTTTTTGACAAGTTATTTTGACGTTTCTTTAAATTGAAAAGAAGATGAATGACGAGTACTAAACGCGATTGCTGATTGGTGGATTCCATATACGTTCTAGGATGTATATGAAATTATATACGTTCAGTTAACCGATATGGCCTACATTTCCATTCTCTAAACTGTGCTGGAAATGGATAATATACATGTGGGTGTAGAAAAAAATTTTTTATATTTACTCAACAAATAATCGTATCAAATACAATACGTACTTCAAAATAAATATGATTATACACCTCAAACAGAATAATAAACTGACACTCTTTGTAATTATGCAACAAGTTATCAATGTATAACCTGATTATTTTGAAGTAGTTATAGTATTACTACTGATAAAATCAAGTGGTAATGTAACAACCTAAAAGCTACGTATTGAGAAATATACAGGGTGTTTTCAAATGACACTTACAACGTTTGCATGTAGATTCCTCTCGTAGTATTGGTCAAAATGATATAAGTATTGAGGGGTGGAAGAATATGTTACCTTTCCCCTCCCATTTTTACGCCACTGACTTTTGAATCAATTTTCACTCAATATTATATTCCTCAATGGTTTTCACGTGAAAAACTAATAGCATTTACATATTGAAACATTTTTAGTTTTCAAGATATTTGATGATTTCATGAAGTCTGCAAGATCACTTTTTAATAATTAATCTAAAAAAAATTTATCGTATTTTTTTCAATAACTACCAAGTACTTATGGTTGGAATATGTAACAGGGACTAGTTTATTCAAAAGCAATGCATCTAAAACATTTGGAGAAGATTGTTGCAAATAGTTGTCCAAACATTGTAAGTGTAATTTGAAAACACCCTGTATATTACACTACTTCATTTTTGTGATTGTGGTTATTTGTATCCCAAGGACTGAAAGTACTACTTTGTTGGACGAGTCTGAAAATTGCGAGAGGAGCGAAGCGAGGAGAGCAACAGACGAGTATTATTATATTATTATACAGTGCCTTAATACTAAATTATACGGATATTTAACAATAAAATTATAATCTATTTACAAGGAAATGAAATGAATTTGTCTAAATATGGGATTAACTGAAGTAAAATGAAATGAAAACGCGTCACTTTATGTTTAAATACAATGTAGATTTAACAAAATAAAATTGTTTGATTTCATAACTTACTATGGATCTACATCAAGTAAAAGCCTCATCTATTCAATTTATTAATTATTTGCCAAAAGTAATGTTGATTGTACCTTGTACAGGGTTATTCATTATAAAATACCCACCCCCTACCATCATTATTATTACTTTTAGAAAAGAAAGTCTTATATAAAAGTTGAATTTTTTCAATATTCTATCAAAAGTTCAGTAGCGTGCAAATTTAAGGAGATACAAAAAATAATAGTCCTTCTTTAAATGGGACACCCTGTATATTTTCACATTTTTGGAATGGACTTTTTTTTCCGATTTCAAAAATATATAATATGTTACCCCTATCTTGTACCGTTTTTGAGTTATGAAATGATAATTTATGAAAGTAAGCTATAAAAACGACAACTATGGTTGAAATAATACCCTTCTTGGTGTACGTCATCGATTGTTAATGTTAATTTGCACGCTACTGAACTTTTGATAGAGTATTGAGGAAATTCAGCTGTAACCCAACAAATTTTGTAAGAGTTTTTTTTCTAAAAGTAATAATAACGATGATAAGGGGTGGGTTATTTATAATGAATAACCCTGTACCTCCAGAACAATTATAAATATTTATTGGATTGGATGCAGATGGAATATTATGTACCAGAGCGTCCAGAAAGTGTTTTGCAGTACTGAACTGTCTTTCACTACCTGGAACAATCAAAGCGCAACTTTCGGTATGTAAATGAATACAGAACGAGCAACTTTCAGATGGCGTCGTCTAAAAAAGCTATTACATATCATTTAAATGCGTTAAGTTACAATACTTCAGGTTGTGATTTATTTCGTGTGATAATATTGTTAATGTTAATGCCAAATTTTTGTTATTGATCTTATTTCAAAGGCAAAATTCATAGTAAGTTAACGACATATAATGCACGCCAGAACAGATAGGCCTGCGATCGGCGCACGGTTGAGGCTTACCTGCAACGTTGAAAAAACTCTTAATTGTCAATCCCGATAAGTACCAAACGCAGGACTTGCGCAAATATCGGAGTATACCAATTTGTAGAGTAAGGTTTAGAGAACAAGTAGGATTTTTGAATTTGGAAAAATGTTCAATAGATGGGCCATATTCGCATAAAAAATTGTCCGAACCGAAAAAAATTGTCCTAACCGAAAAAAACATTTGTTCATAATTTGTTTAAGCAAAACGTACCGGTTTTTCGCAAAAACGCCGGGCATATTCGGATTCAGCGGCTCCAACTACATAAGAATGTCACTTTTGCTACAACTGCTATGAAAAGTGACGTATTTCTCATAGCTCACTTAAATTCAAAACCAAATATTGCTCATACTGTGAGAAATATTATTTCTCACGGAACTTTGCCCACGCCACATATATATTTATATGAAGAATCAAATAAAATCGACAAAAACTTAGTATGCTACTGTCACCTTCAAATACCTACTTAGTTGTCACAAAACTGTCAGATTATATTAGAAGTTTTTGAATTCGAAAAGATAGTTTCAGATAACAAGGAATTTAAGGAAAAGAAATGACGTTCCGGGTTTGACCATACAAAATTGTACAAACTTCACCATGAACTATAATTTTGGATAAAATTACTCAACAGTTTAGAGATGGGATACTTTGGTGTTATTTTTGTTTTACTAACCATGAAAATAAATATCAAGTTACTTTACTTGTATTCTTTAAATTTGTGCAGTTGTAGAAAAAGTATAGTGTGCAACATGTGGGGAAAGTAATTTTCTCACTCGTGTGTTTGACAAACTTCCGCACTTGTTGCCTATATTTTTTTTATCCTTGGACCTATTATTGCACACGGCTGCATTGACCGCTCCCCGACCATATATTCAATAATTCACTGAAAATATCTTACATTGGACTCAGAGCAGGTGTGGATAAGCTAGATTCTGAAGATCTCTGCTGTAAGAGAGATCTTAACTTTGCTATGCTTGAGGCTAAGTCTGCTGTCTCTTCATATTCGATATCTGGAGTATTTGTTCCAGAAGAAGGTTCCTCCATTGAAATAGATGGAATTTCCAAATCTCTTTTTTCTCTATCTAGATTTTCCAATGAAGTTTCCTATAAAAAATGTAATATGCGAAATCAGTTGAGACATTTTACCTTGGGATAGAAACTAGATATCCATACTGTGATGTCTTTTGGCATTACATAAAATCAAGATTCAAATTTATTGAAATTGCTTGTTATTAGATAATTCTTTATTATGAAATATTTCAATGTCAGTACCTATGTATATTTTAATCACAATGCAGTGATTTATTATTTTATAGTTGTAAAATAGTAAATAGACATGTAAGGTCATGAACGGAGGTCACGCCCGTGGAAGAGCACGTTCGACCTAGGACAATTGGGAAAAGTAGAATTCGATAGATGGCGCTCTGAAATGTCAACGTCATCTTAGAAACGAGTAAAGCAAATCAGCTGCCGTATTAGCCCTTTGATATTTAAGTGGTTTTATTTTGCTGTTTTAGTTATTTTCAGTGTGTGTTTTGTAAAACTTTTGCTTTT
>CAJUYI010000876.1:59526-80675 GCA_910591695.1 Galerucella pusilla | reverse complement strand
GTCCACAAAGTTATTTTATATCACAAAGTAGTGACCTACCACAACACCGAGTTCGGGAAGTGGGAGGGGGTGAGTTTTTAAGGGTAAAAATAGTTTATTTCCATTTCCTGCAAAACTAGTCTATGGAAAAAAAGTTGAATGGCAAGGTTGTGGGTAATGAAAATATCTACAACTTTTGTATTCACAATTTTTTCACATAAACTTAAAATTTATGTGAAAAATTCAAATGACGAAGTTTTTGGTTTTTTATTTTTATCCTTTTCGGACAAAAATTTTTTCCTTGGTGGTGAAAACTTACCTTATAATGTCCCAAATACACTGTTATTCATTTGATTTGAAATATCAATTTTTTCACCTCATTTTGAGCACCCTAATTTTAAATCGAAAATTCACGCGTCAAAACATCAGCTTTATTCAAAAAGTCGATGGGTTTTTTGTTCGTTGAAATCTCTACTTCCTGATGGTGTGGAAAAAATATACATTACTATAGTAGGTAAATGTTCTCAGAAAATGCAAAAAAATGAAAAAATATCCAATTCAAATTATTTTTCAATCATCATGTACAATTTTGAGCTGTTCATTAAAATTTACACTCAAAAAACTTAAGATTTCATGTTACATTGATAGACGAAAACATTGCAAATCGAAATACACTATACCATAATTAACAAACAAATAAATTAATAAAGCTTATATTCAATAAGACATCTACAATATTTTGAAAAAGTTGTAGAATCTTCTTTAAATAATATTTGTCGATACCTATTTATTGCTGTTTTAAGATAATTTATATATCATCTGTAAGTTCCTTGTGACATTACTTATTCATTTTGGCAAATCTCCCACCCACAGAAGGAACAGCAGAACAACATTGTTACAGAGCATATTATCAGCTTCAAACTTGGTTGGGCAACAAATTTACAGCAACAGATTGAGGCTGGAAAAACAGCATCAACGTGGCATTATGCCCAAATTTACAGAAAATGATTCAATTCCGGAAGTATGACTCGAAACTATTTGCTGCAGCTGTGAAACTGGATGTAACAAATTAAAATGTGGCTGCCGAAAAAATGGTTTAAAATGCACAAGTTTATGTACAAATTGTTATGGTTCTGAAAATTGTTCCAATATGGAAGACAAAATCTACGATTCAGATGAAATTGTGGATGAAGAACCAATTCAGACTGGAAATAACATTGGAAACGAAGAAGGTGATGACCTTGAAGATTTCTAAGATCAACTAGAGTTGGAAGGTTTGCGAATCTAACGATGAAGAAATGCCACCAAAGAAACAAAAATTAATGGATAAGTTGAAGTTTATACAGGGTGTTTCATTGAGAAAGAGCATAAACTTTAACTGTAGATGTGGATCACTTTGGTGCTTTCAAGGACCTATCTTCAATGTGTCTTCTGCACTTTTTAACCGAGATACAGGGTGTTTTATAAATGTATCCCATTTCTTTCGAGCCTCATAACTTCCGAGTTACCCTGTAGATTATTTCGAAATTTGGTACACGTTATAACCATTACCTAGAAACTCCATCAAAAGCATCTCCAAAAAGATAATACAGGTCCGGCTTAACAAAAAATTTTAAAACTCGTCTTTCGTAAAAACAACACCCTGTATACTTATAGATTTTTTTTAAATTGCTCTTTATAATTGGAAAGAGTATATAAAACATCGAATCTACTAATTTCCTTTTTATTTTTCCGCAGACAATTTCACTACCAAAAATTTACCGTCAAAGTTATAATATGCATGTTTTGGGGGTTAACAATGGTATCGGAGAGGTTTTTTCTTAAACCTTGAAATGAAATCTATTTAATGCATCTAGAGAAGCATCCTAAAAATTCAATTGAGTTTGTTTGTATGTCTACGAGTACACTTGTGACCACTGACAAATGTGATTACAGGGCCGTACTTAGGACATACTTATTCAATACGAGAAATGAATTTATACTTCAAAAAACTGAGAGATTTTTATTAATTTCATTAATTGACATGAAAGGAAAACAAGAAATTCTAACATTGTCCAAACGAAGCAAGTCTAAACCTACAAAAATTGCTCAAAATGACCTCCATTCTGCTCTATGCACTTTCTTGCCCTTTTTGTAATATTGCGAACGGGCCTTCTAATCACCTCTGGATTATTTCTGATCCTTATACAGGGTGTTCTAAATATTCGAAACATATTGAATGAGTATGTCCTAAGTACGGCCCTGTAATCACATTTTTTAGTGGTCTGTACACGTAAACATACAAACATAATTAAATTTCTTGAACGCTTCTCTAGATGCATTAAATATATTTCATTTCAAGGTTTAAAAAAATCCTCTCCTATACCATTGTTAACCCCCAAAACATATGCATGGATTATAACTTTGACGGTAAATTTTTGGTAGTGAAATTCTCTGCGGAATAATAAAAAGGAAATTAGTAGATTCGATTTTTTACTCTTTCCAATTATAAAAAGCAATTTTTAAAAAATCTATATACAGGGTGTTGTTTTTAGGAAAGACGAGTTTTGAAATTTTTTGTTAAGCCGGAGCTGCATTATCTTTTTGGAGATGGAGTTTCTAGCTAATGGTCATTACGTGTACCAAATTTCAAAATAATCTACAGGGTAACTCGGAAGCTATATGAGGTTCGAAAGAAATAGGATAAATGTATAAAACACCCTGTATCTGGGGTATAAAGTGCAGAAGACACATTAAATATAGGTTTTTGGAAGCACCAAAGTGATCCATGATCCATGAAACACCATGTATTAAAACCTCGCTTGTCGGCAAACGCATTAGATATGAAGCCGAAATACCAGCATTCAAAGAATTCAATTTCAAGGGTAATATAAACTTCAACTCATATGATTTTCACGAATCTTCTTATGTAATCATAGTTGTAGAAGATATGGTTAGAAAGAACTTTAATATATAGATTTTACTGATAAACAATTAATTAGTAAGGACGAACTCATTTCTATAAAATTCAGGTCACCCACAGACATTAAGTTTTGAATTCTCAGTAGGGCCCACAGAAAAATTAGAAAATTATTGAAAGCAGCACCTGTAAATATAACTAACGGAGAAATTTTAATCAATGAGACTTTACAACAAAACAATTTAAATAACCTTAAAATAACATATTTCTGTTAGCTCTTTTCTATCCACTATCCAAACTATTCAAACTAGTGAATAATAATGACAACAGATATAAATAATTTACTTCGAAACAATCACATGAACTCTGAGGAGGAAGCTAGTTTAATTAAATTATGTCGAATATTTTCTGATATACCTACTTCTAAAATCAGGCATTACTTCCAAAGTAAAACATCCTATAGGATTTTTAAAATGTTTTGCGACGTGAAACCCTACATACTTTTCGTTATCCCATACTGTTATTTTGATTTAACGGTATTCAGATGACAATTGGAAAGTTAATGTTAACAACCTCCGTCCACCAAATATTCTTTTCAAAAATTTATTCTGCTTACAATAACAATAATTATAATTATACAAACTGTTTATAAATTTGAAAAATAATTTGACAATTGCTATTATTTGATACTGGTGCCTTCAACACTCGACTCACATGATTCTCCCAATATTTCTAATGAAATTTGATTTTGTTCCTCAATTCCTTCAATTTCATCCATGGTCGTTGTTAAAGCGAACTGGCGAACACAATATTGTTTTGACATAACGATGTTGGGATTTTTATGTAGAATTACGAGGTACGTGGATTGTTCTTTCCTCGGAATCAAAATGTAACCTTTCAGCGGGATTGCGACACACGGCCGATACGCAAATAACGGATTCAGCTGTTATCAGTGAAGGATTTACAAATTTTCAAGGTATCGGCTGAATAGTTTTTGCCGCCCTTGCCTCAACAATTGTCATATCATAGGTACTTTATTTTTACGATGCAACAATTTCGTTGTAATTGCACGTAAAATAATTTTTCGGTATATTTTTGAGCTAATCGAAGCTCAATCATGTATGGGCGGGGTAATGGGGTATTCAGTAAATTATTCATTATATTCGAATAAAAATCGAAAAATTTTATACAAACCGACCGGTTCGTAGCCTTACCAGTGGTAAGACTGGCATGTATGGATTGTTAGTGGGAATAAAAGGGGCGAAAAGTCATTGACAAAATTTGTTGCAGACTTCTATCTGTAAGACATCAGAAGACCGTCATAGAAAAATCTTGTTGATTTCTATAAGTTAAAAAAAAAATTCGTTCCCCAAATTTGCCGCCCCCAAAATCTGCCGCCCTAGGCTCGAGCCTACTCAGCCTGCTGGTAAATCCGCCACTGGCTGTTATAATCTTGGGCTGCGTCTCGGATTACAATATTCAACCTCATCCGTTATTTGCTACATATCGGTCTTTTAACGTTAATAACATAAAATCGTAACTTGAAAAATTGAATAGATGGGACTTTTACTTAATGAAACGCGTCACGAATGTATATTGAACTTAGTTCAAATATAATAAAGATTTAATCAAATTAAAATAGGCTTATTCTGTAAAAAATCTTAGCGGTAATAGCGCTGTAATTTTTCAATGTCAAGAGATGTTATGAAAATGCTATTCAGTACGTTTGTGATGTAACTTACATCGATGTATAATAATAACATTTTCGCTGTTAAAATCATATATAACACATGTTAAAATAACGCCGAACAAGACAGTCGACGTTAGGAGTGATTAGGAGTGTTTTGGCACTGTTTGTGTTAAGTTGAATCGTAATTTATCAAGAAATAAATCAAAATGAACAATATCAACCCATTGTTGGCATACGGTTTACAGATTATCCACGGTAATTATGTCTTTCTGTTTGTCCTTCTTTCTTTTTCGTTTGTCTACCATACAATAGTTAATTGTTCAATAATTTATTTTACAAATAAATTATATTATCTAAGTACTTACTGTTCCTATGATGTGTAAGCAAGTGTATCCATTTTTTAAATAATAAAGATCAATAAATTATCACTATTAAAGTATCTATATATAATATGTATATAACGATAACCTAAAAATTCCTCTTCTTCTTCTTCCTCTGATTCTTGGCCTCTTGCTTTGCAGCATCCGGCCAGGTTCTTTCTAAAATGTAATTTCGCGAAGAGTGCACTGTTACGTGCGTCTAGGATTGACCCATGCTCTTCGGGAAGGATAAGGTTTAACAAAGGTTTATACACTCTTCTCGTTCTGTGGCGGGTCCAGAACTATCACAAGGTCACGCCAGGAATATGGGAAATTTTGGTACAGGATTACCTAAACGAAATTAGTTAATCAATTAGTTGTAAAGATTTCTAAAAATGTTTCATGCGTACTCTACATAAAGCAATAAGCAAGCGAACATGCATCTAAAGCTTAATATTACTAGCAATCAAATATTTGATAAGTATACGAGCTTCTTCTGAATTGGGATAACTAAGAATGTTATTAACGTGTATTGGCCCTTTCGTGTATTTGATAAGTTTTTTATATAATTCTGTACTATTTTGATGATTTGGGCAATTGAGAGTTATGTGATCTCCATATTCCCCACAGTCGCATAGGGCACTCTCTTTCATATTAATTTTATTTAGATGAGCTGGTGTCCAACAGTGAGATGTTCTCATTCTACATAGAGTAGTAATGTGAGATCTTGTTTTATACCTAGTCTCACTAAACCAAGGCTTCTTTGTTGGTATGGTATGGTAGCATAGTATATTTCTGTCCCTTCTGTCTTCCTATTTTTTGGTACTTGGAAACCCATTCCTTCCAAATCCTATCCTTGATGTTGTTTGTGATTTCTGCATAATGTAGTTTGTTATTGCCATTTTTGGTTAACGTTCTTGCTTCTGCTGCCCCCTTGACTGCCTTTTCATTTCCTGAAATCCCCGAGTGTCCTGGGATCCACATTAATTGTATCCTATTCCCCTCTTCCTCCATTCTAAAAATCAGTTCTTTTGTTTTTATTGTGTTGGAATCTATTTTAGCTGATATTTTTGCTCCCGATATTTTTTGAATGGCGCTTTTCGAGTCTGATAAAATCAACATCGAATGGATTGTATTCCTTTCTCCAACTTTAAGTGCTTCATTTATAGCTAGCATCTTCGCAGTGCAAATGCAGGTATTGTCTCTCAGTCTTTTTTTAAGTACTATTTGTAGGCTAGGACAGTAAACCCCTATCCCGCATTTCTTGGTTGTTGGGTCTAATGATGCATCTGTGTACATTGTTGTCATGTTCTTAAATTTCGCATTTAGTATGTCTGTTAATTTTGTTTTGCATGCTGGGTCACCTTTTGCTAATTTTGAATCAATCCATTTTATCTCCTTTATTTGTGCTTCATAAGTTCCTTCATAGCAGGGTAGTTTATTAGTTCTTTTCAATTCTCCTATGTACATTAATGCTAGGTCTAGGTCAAATCCTTCTATCGTTGTTGGAGGTGTGATGTTTTGCCAGTATCTCGGCGATTCATTGTATAGTTCATAAAATTTCATGAGACTGGCATTTGTTATGCTGTTTTCTTGTGCCATCCACTTCAGTGACGCTTTTGCACATAACCATAATCTCCTGTCCTGTAAAGGCAACTCTGCTGTTTCTCCCAATAACGCATTAGTGGGGGTGGATCTCATGCATCCTGTTACTGTGCGTAGTGCTTGAGATTGTATTCTATCTAGCTTTTCCATGTTTTTTTGGGAACTTTTGAATATTAGTGTTGATCCATAGCCTTGAGTATAATAATCAAGGTCCATAGTCAAGATGAGATCTAACAATTACCTTATATACATTCAACAGAATTTTAGGGTCTGCACCCCACCATACTCTGGTTAATGTTTTCATTACGTTTATTCCTTTTGTTGCTTTGTTGCACACATGTTCTATGTGTTTTGTCCAATTTAACCTGTTATCAAAGATTATTCCCAGGTATTTTGTTTCCTTGACCCATTCAATGTTTTCGTTGTTGATGGTTAGGTTAGGTGGTGACCTTCTTGGGTTTCCTCTTGTGAATATAATGGCCTTGGATTTAGAAGGAGACACTGAAAATCCATGCTCAATCATCCAATTCTGCATTTTATTTAGAGATGCTTGTATTTTTCAGCAAATTGAATTATGTTCACATCATCTTCCATGTTTTCTGCTAGTGTCGCTGTGTACAGGTTGAAAAGAATAGGACTCAATGGCGATCCTTGTAGTAGTCCTTTGTTCGCCCATTGGGGCCCTACTGTTTTGTACGAGTTTGGAGATATATATTTCTCTGCTCTTAAGAAGGTTATGTATGAATAGTGTGATATCAGAATTTATCTTTGTCTTGTTGAGGTATTCTATCATTTTAGGAATTAGTACGTTATCATAGGCTGCTGAAATGTCCAAGAATACCGTTACTACTTTCCTGTTTTCAGTAATATTGTAATAAATTTCGGTAGTTAATCTCGTTGTACATTCTTGAACTCCTTTGCCTGGTCGGAATCCGTATTGCTCCGTTGCTAGTAGGTCTTTGCTTTCTATGTGGTATTCTAATCCATAATTTTGGATATGCATGATTCCATTGCTATTGGTCTATAGCTGGTATATACGTTTGGCGCCTTTCCTGGTTTTAATATGGGTGCAACTACTGTTTTCTCCAATCTTCAGGTATGTCCACTTTTCCTGCCAGAATTTTGTTGTAGATTTCTAGTAACTGATTTTTAACCTTTTTAGGCATATTTTTGATCATGCTGTATGTTATTCCGTCCAACCCTGGTGCTGAATCTTGTTTGCTTCTAAGTATCAGGTTCAGATCGTTTGTTGAGAATGGTTTGGATGGTATAGGGTTGCTCTGTTCCTGGTTGGAATAAAAGGAGGTGCAATTGCATTAAGCATATCTGTTATCCAATTCTCTTCTAGGGAAGCGTGCTGGGAGTAGTCCTTCTTGGTAGAGAACTTTCTAATTATTTTCCATTTTTTGCTTATTGGTGTGTCTCTGTTCAAGCTTTCCGTAAACTCAATAAAGCTGGATTTCTTTTTTTGTTTTAGGATTCTTCTAGTTCTGGCCGCTGAATTTTTATATTTTAGGTAGTTCTCTTCGCTTGCTGAGCATTTATATTCTTTTAGTGCCTCCTTCCTTTCCTTGCTTGCTTCTTCGCACTGTATGTCCCACCATTTTGGTTTTCTTATCCTACATTTTCCTATTGGTTGTGTGCTTGTTTTTGGGATGGCTTGTTCTGCTGCCTTTTCTATTTCCTCTTTGATTTCTTGGTATGAGTTATATTTTTTCCCCGTGTCAAAGCTTAAGAAGTATTGGTCCCAGTTAGCTTTTTTGATGTTCCACTTTGACCTTCTTGTTGTCTCATATGTAGGTAAATGATTGTTTATGTTTATTTCTGTTAATGTTGGGACATGATCACTTGTATCTGTGTCTTCTATTGTTCTCCAGTGACAGTGACTAGCCATGGTATTTGAGCATATTGTTATATCTGGACAACTCTTGTTTTGGTGAGGCGGGGTAATGCGAGTTCTTGTTCCATCATTTAAATATACTAAATTCGACTCATTAATAGTTTTCATCAAGTTCCCCTTGGGTTTGCAATGCCTGAGCCCATTGCCGGATATTCAGGTGTAGATTTTTAATAGTATATGGAATGTTCTTTTTAATGAGTATTGCATTACCTCCATATCCATCATATCTGTCTTGTCTTATGGTTGTATAGTGTACAATGTTCAGCCTTTTTGTCCTGTCTAAAATTGTTTCGTTTAACAACAGAATATCTGCCTGATACTGAGAGAGAAGTATTTTTATTGAATCTAACCTTGCAAGTGCACTGCAAACGTTCCACTGTATTATTTTTAATTTTGTTAGTTCTGTTAATAAGTGGAATCCGCACCATCTGAGACAGTGGGACTATTAGGGATTTCATTAGCGTGTCTAGTATTGTAGAATTCAGAGCTGTTTTCATTATTTGCCATTGTCTGTGTTGCTTCTATGACTCTATCGATTTCTTGTGGTGTTAGCGTTGTCTGACTTAATAAATTTTTAAGAAAATCACCTATTGTTACTATTTCTGTCATTTCTTCGTCTATGTTGTGACTTGTATTTTCTTGATTTGAGTTCACTGGAGATGTGTGTCTTTTATCTTTATAGTTCGGAGTTCTGCATGTTGTTGGGAATAGGCAGCTATTGTGGGCTATTTTATCGTATTGTATTCCTGGGGATGTGGCTATACGTTTTCTTGGGGTTTTTACTATACTAGTATATGTTTTTGATGTTGTGCTGTTCTGTCGTCTCTCTGCCACTGTGATTGTGTTATTCATCTGATTGTGACTGGTGGAAGGCATACTAGGGAAAGTATTTTTGTCATATGTATATTCATTTTGGTTTTTACTATCTGGTCTTGGAATTCTTTTACTCGCTTCATAGAAAGATATGTTTTCGTATGTTATCAGTTCTTTTCTCTTTTTGTTTTTTATATTCTTCGCAATTTATTCTGTCCGTTGCTTTGTGTCCCATCTTGCAGTATATGCATTGAATTTCCTTCTTGCATTCTTCTTCACAATGGTTAACTCCACATCTCTTGCACCTCTCTTTGCCCCTACAAATCTTTTGAGAATGACCAAATCTTAAGCAGTTAAAACATTGTATTACTGGACCTACATATACTTGTACTCTTAATTCATAATAGTTTATTTCTATGCTCTTTGGCATGTTTCTACCTTCAAAAGTGATCAAGACCGTTTCGCTTGGTATATAAGTATTCTCAGCTATCTTTCTATTTAGCCTCCTTGCTCCTAATATTCTCATATTTGATTTACCTTGCTCAATTATTTCCTCCATTGTTGTGTCTAGCTCTACTCCTCTTACTATGCCTCTACATGAAACCAATGTCGCAGGGATCATTCCATTCCAGTTTTGCTGACCTAATAGTTCGTTTTCCATAAAGTCATTAGCGGCTTTATGACTCTTGAAGTCTATTCCTATCCGGTTCGTACCTTTTCTTGTTACTTTTATTACCCCGTTGATTTTGTTGTTTTTAAGAATTCTGCCGACCGCGATTGGGTGCAGTGAAGCTACATTTTTATCTTAGCTTTCAACAATAATTATGTACGGTGGTGAGTCTAAATACCTATACTTTGTTGGAATATCCGGAGGTTTGTCACGAGGGGCCCCTAATGGGCCCCCCGAGTTATCTTCCATTTCGCCCTAACTCTCTAGCCTAACTCTAAGAAGCGGGTTATAGGTGAATAGGTTTAAAGGAATTAAGTTTTTACTTACGTTTGGTTGTCTAAATCTGTCACCTGTCACCCTGTCACGGCTAATACTTGTAGCTCTTTAAATGCATGTCATTATTCCATCTACACGGTCAGTTCAGTTTCTTAGATCGTGAAAAGAACTAAGTATAAGTCCTTAAACGTATTATTTCTTTTTTCAATAAATTCGTTTACAGTGCAGTACATTTTTCCATTCCTTTTACTTCATTTTTTGCCGCTAGCTTATCAAGCTGAACTTACGTTGGCATAAATCAAAGTTAACTAATTCCGTATTTAATAAGGCTTGGATAAATCACCGTACACTAACTACCGACAAGTAAATTTACTTCGTCGATGTATGGGTTACCGAAAATTTCCTTACCCCTCTTATCGTCTGGCGAGTTCTGGCTAGCTTAAGTCGAGAAAGTGTTGTGTGTTATGACAACAGACGTGTAAGGCGCCAGATAAAAGATGTACCAAAATTTCCAAACGTTCCGACGCAAGTAAATTTACTGTCGGTAGTTAGTGTACAGTGGCTAAATCAACAGTTGATCAAAACAGCAACAGCATGCAAAAGGTAATTTTTGGATTCGTCATTTAAAATTGTGAAGGCATAGCCAATGTCTTTTTCCAATAATCTGAAACAAACAGATGAGTTATTAATGAAAATAAATGTAGTCTACAACTCTACAGTATCCCTTGCAAAAATTCTACTGAAAAATATGATGGACCGACGTCTCAGAATTTGAAATCAGTATGTCTTCACAAGTGAGGCAAGATTTAAAAAATTGAAATATGCTTTAGCAAAACATGTTATGAACAAATATATCACATTTATTTTGACAATATAGCAATCCTAGACACTAAAAAAATATTCTAAACTGAAATTATCAGAAGTGTACCAACATTATTATCTACTAAAGAGTCAATGAACAAATAGTATGACGTGGAATTACACAGTAAAATTTACAAATACCGAGTGTCCCAAGTTATCGTATACGGGCAATATCTCGCTTATTTCACAAGATAATTGATAAATAAAAAAACTGCATTAAATGGCATTGAAGTACCTTCCTTATGAGTTATAAAAATTTGTTTTACATTTGACAGCCCTGTGGTCTACCCCTCACTTTTTATTTTCAAATGGCACCCCCTGTATATGTATATTGTCATCGAAAATTGCGAGTAGTTCTATTTGGAATAAAACGATAGCACATACTTGGTATTATTTTTAATTAATAATAACAAAAGCATCAATATTTCATGAAGTATGAATTTCAACTGAAATACCACTGATGCAATTCAAAAAACGAACAAAAAAATAACAGCAAGTGCTCAAAATTATTTCCTGTAGAATCCTTGCAAGCTGCAAAACGTGTTAAGAGTGTTGTGCTGGCCCCGTCTGAATCATAACATAACTGGCGTATAGCTACCACAGTAATACTTGACGCTATGAGATGCTTCACGAATGCGTTCTTTAAGATCCTCTAAAATAAATCATAAAATACTTCAACCTAGAATTGTAACTCTTACGTTGTCAGCAGTGACTGTTTCAAAAGCCATCTGAAGTTTGGCCGCAGGAACTATAAATTTCAGTGGGAATTTTAAATATCAAATTGAGGGAAAATTTTATCTTTAATACAGGAGTTTTCATTATGAAAAACATAATAGAAATTGCTGATTTAAAATTATGAAATACATAATAAAAATTCATTAATTAGAATTATGAAAAAACAATAGAAATTCAATTTCCATTATGTATTGAGGTTGCCTATACTACTCTAATACAAGTTATACTTGAAATCGGATAGTAAATATTTTACCGGCAACACTGCTTCTGACAAAGAAGAAGAATAAAATTTGTTATGTTAGTTTCTGTGTTTGTTTGTCTACCTTAATATATAAACTCTAAACAGAAACAACCTTGTAAACTATAAAAATAATCACCATTGAAGTGAGCCTCAATTGTTATCTGTTACGGTATTAAAGTTAGTTAAGTATGGGTTCCAGAGAAGTCGCAACTACACCGCTTAGAATTCGGCGTATTATTGGAGAATCTTGTACTTTTTCAGTCAAGCAATCGTGTTCCTCGTGATATTCTATCATCTTGCTTAACTAATCTCGGCAGAATTGAGAATTCCATTTCCTTCTGATACTTTCAACCTGTTAAAACATACAATTAAAGAATTATTGTCTCTTGTATCTTCTGAAGATTCCCAAAGTGAATATGTATCTGAGAAACTAAGATCTGGAGTTAAGTAGTGGAACCTATCTTATATTATTTGAATTAATAATTTAATAACAGACATTGTGGTAAGGTAGGTATTCATGAACATCTATTACTCCGTTTTATGACCTACTTCTAATTATATTAAAGACTTATCTACGTAAAACCAAATATGCAAATATGCATTAACCCAAATAAACAAGCAGTTATTTGGTAAAATAGAAGTCTCGTGAAAAACAAACCAAAATAATGTTCATTTATTTTCATAGACATGAATAAAAATGGGTTTAGGTGTCAAAGAGCCTTTTACTGCTGTAGTAATAACATTGGAAAACAGTACCACAGATTGCCTACTTGTTTTGTTTTGAATTAGTACCAAAAATAACAATTTCACAATGGAAATTAATAGTAATTTTTCAACACCCCTCGTATCTAAACGTTATTTTTCAAGACCTTCATTCGAAATACCACAAGATGGAATTGTATTTTAAAAACCAAAATGTCAGTTTTTACAATTACAACCTCACTTCGAGATATAATAGATTAATGATATAGTTTAATTATTTTCTTTTCAATTTTTGTGTTCCTTCAGCTTTAGTTTATAATCTCACTTATAAGGGCGAGTTGTACCAAACATCTGAACTCGGTTTAATGATAACTGATGTAATTGTTGATAATAAATACATCAATCAGCCACAGTCTAAACATCAGTTATCATCAAACCGAGTTTAGGTGTTTGGTACAACTCGTCCTAAGTAAGTTTAATAATTCTCAATTAAATTCAAAGTTTTTGACCTGGTTTCCTCCATTGTAATATTTTAGCTTTGGAAATAGAAGCAAAGTTTTCCGATTTGGCTGCTTTCTCCGTGAATGGAGAAAAACAATATAAAGATTGGGAAAAAGTTTAATCGGGCATACGATTTACACAAGTACGACAAGGATAATATATAAGGAAAACTACTTGAAAGAGAGAGAAGAATAATTGTGGGCAGTTGACTATGGGCGTATTTAGTTCCAGAGGCTGGAAGAATGTTGAAAAACAATTATTGTGAAAAAGACAGTATTGCTAGCTACTCAAAGTAGGTACCTATTCAACTTTATCTACATAGTACACCTTGTAAATGATTTTTAATCTGATGAAAGCAGATAGTTCACTGGCAGTCACTTTTATTGTTATATGATTTTTTTTACATGATAAAATCTATATATCCCATTAAAATAACCTGATACTTTTTCTTTTTTACAACTGACAAATCCATAACGCCTATTAGTGATGGTTAGCCAGAAGGTGAGTTTTTTTCAAACACGTACCGATCTAATTTTTGATGAATAGTGAAAGTAAAATAAAAATAAATTAAGATAATGGTATATATCAAAACTAAGTAATTAGAAAAGGAGAAGAAAGTAGTTTGTATTTTTTCGACAGTGGTGTCTAAAAGTATAAATATAATTTTGTTATTACACAGGACGTTCGTGAATTAAAGCGTTTTAGTATTACGAAATTACCAAAATAGCCATTATATACCTATATACCAATTTAATTATTAATAACATTGCTCTCCTTAACAATCTTGATAAAGTTGATAGTTTTCAAGATAAATAATAAATAATGATTCAAGACACAGAGAGGCCGATGCAGCGCAAGAGTCAGAGAGAGACGGCGATACTTAAAGGTAGCGCGCGAAATTAACAATTAAAAAACAGATATAAACAATGAATTTTTTTAATATCTCTATTAACAATATTATTAACTATTGTATAAAAAATTTGAAAAAAAATATTATTTATATTCAATTTTTTTTTAATATAGGTATTTTTCATGGGTCGAAAGTAGGTAGGTACCCAAATTTGAAATTTTTCGAACCTTTAAAAACTCTTATCTCTAAAGATATTGAATTTATCGTGAAAACTCACAGGTCCCTTTTTATTGGTATTTCAATGAAGAATATAAAAAAAATTTGTCCAGTTGAAAAATAACAATTCCTTGCAATTGTTTAATACGGCGTAAAAAATATGGCACCGGGTTGCCCCATGGCAAAGTAAACGACAACTTTGTTATTTCAAATGTAACACCTTGTGTATTATTAACTTTCCGGATTCTACTTTAAATTTTAATGTATTTTTGTGTGAAATCAAAATATTCTCAATAAATCCGCCATAACTTGTTCTCCATCTATACTATTCTTTATAGAAATTTTGTGAGTAGTCTCCAATATACTATAGATAGTGTAAGATAGTCGCGAAACAGCCTATAGATACATAGAAGTTGTTATTGTATCAAAGAACTCGTCAAATATTGGGCCCTTGAGAAGGATTATTTCTATTAATATGGGAGAGGGTGGATGGTTCGACGCCAGGGAGGATTCGGCCACTGCCATTATTTTCCATTTTACTCCCCTTGTCAGCAATTTTTGACGGACGCACGCATGTTCTTCGCATCTAGTAACGTCTGTATGCTATTAGTGCTATTAGCGATTTTTTTGTGATTTTATACATTTTTCACCCTATCACGGTACACCGGTACTTTAATTCCTCCTAGAAGACAAAGGATTATCATAATGTCGGATAGTCAAGCAGCCATTAAGGCACTGAGCTCTTGTGTAATCAGTTCCAAAATGGTGTGGGAATGCCTAGACAAACTCAATGAACTAGGCGAGAACAACATAGTCACCTTACTATGGATTCCAGGACACACTGGAATAGAAGGAAATGAAATAGCAGATGAACTAGCAAAGAGGGGGACTGAAATACCTTTCTGGGGGCCCGAACCCTTTTGCGGAATCAGCTCCAATGTAATATTGGAAGAAATAAGTAAAGCCGAGAAAAAGAGAAGATCTGACCATTGGAAAGATCTAGTAGGGCTTATACAATCAAAGACTCTTCTGGGTGACTACAACCTGTTAGATCAAAAGAATGCATAAGTCAAAGTAAAACTGCGCTAAGAGTTTTGACAGGGATCCTAACGGGACATTGTCGCCTGAATGGGCACCTGAAAAGCTCAAAATAGTGGAGGAAGAAGAATGCAGATTTTGTGGAATGGAAGAAGAAACCTCCATCCACATACTTTCCAACTGCACAGCACTCCAGAATCCTAGAGCACAGCACCTGGGAGATTACTGGATAGAAGAGGAACATTTGCCTAAGTTGAAGCCTGCAGACATCCTAAAATTCCTCCGGGAAATAGGACTAAAGGAACTACTAGTTTCTGAGACTCTCCTCAGAAACTGAGTAGAAGTAAGGGGGCACAATAGACCTTTTAGGTCTCAGTGAATGTCACCCCAAAATTCACACATACATACATAATTCCTCCTACATGTGGTTGACTTAACTTTGAATTTAATAATAATATTTTCGCATTTGAAATTCTTTTTTTTCATGTAAGATAGTCGAATATCATACTGGCCGAATCCCCTCCCAGCATGGCGGAATCTACCTCCGGTGGTGGAGGATTCGGCCAAATTGCACGTGCGAACTTTTCTCCCCCAAAATTTTTAGGATGCTAAAATGATAGTTTAATAAATGTTAAATCATCTCGAAAAAAATTATTTGAGTTTCATTTCTTGAAAATATTGGTCTCCACATGGTCTTATTTGCTAATAGGACGAACCCTCCCCCCTCTCCCCTAACAGCTTCATACAATAACATAGATAAACACAATCCTTAGAAAGTAATACGTGGGCGGTTTGACAGAAAAGTGACTTTTCATTGAAAAAGTTACTTTACTGTCAAAAAATATTTCTTTTTTCAACTCAGTCCAGCGAGTTTAAAATTTTTTAAAACCATCCAAAAAATAATCTTCCGGAAGTTAAGCAAAATACGCTTTTGTCTCTGCAATCACCTCTTCATTTGTCCGAAATCGAAGGGATCCATATCAGGTGAATATGGCGGATGAGGCAATAAATCGCACCACAGTTCGGCTAATTTTTCTGCAACAATAGCGGACGAATGGGCATGAACATTGTCGTGATGGAACAACACTATTTTCTTCAACAAATGCGGTCGTTTTTTCTTAAGTTCGGCATCAAAACGTGTCAGCACATCAGCATAATATTGGCAAGTTATCGTTTTCCCTTTTTTTAAATAATCAATATAGATTACACCTTTGGAAATTAAAAACACTGCGGTCATGACCTTATTAGCCGAAAACACGAATTTTGCTTTCTTATGGAAGCACTTTCTTCGGATCAAATCCATTGTTTCGGCTGTATTTTTGTTTCTGTGGCATGATGATGTACCCTATTTTCTACTGACAGAAAAGCTCACTTGGGGTAATGCGAGCGAGATTTTGATTTGCATTAAGGAATCGCGGCACCCACCTTGCAGATAACTTTTTCATTATAGGTAAACTTTCATGCAAAATATTTCATACCCGTTCGGTTGAAATATTTATCTCATCAGCTATATCTCGTCTCGTCGGCTTTAAAAATATTTAAGCTGCATGAATCTATTGTGATTCACGAATTTTTTAAATTTTTTTTATACTTTATTTCATGATTACTGTTTATACAATATGTTCCCCTAAGTTGGAATCATATGGAAAACTTTTTTATTCTTAATTTTAGGAAAAAAAGTTATTCCTCACAAAAAGTTCTGCATTATCTAAAACCAATAATACAGTCATTAAATATCAAATTTTTCAGTCGTATACGAGGTTTGTCAAAAATATGAGTTTTACTCAAGAGTAAAGTACCTTTAAATTTGACAATATCGAAAAATGTTACTAAAACAAGTTGGATATGCCGAAGCATTAGTAAAATTTAAATTTGTTTGTTTCTAACATTGATATAATATAATTTTATAACTTAGTGTTTGAATGTATTTTATTACCTATTTTCAAAATAAATCAATATGCACTTATTCTGCGTTTTAAATCCGTAGTTATTAAAAAACATGGAAAACATAAAAGATTATCATGTGTTCCGTAATCACAAGAGATAAATGTTTATTCAAAATAGAAACGTTAGTAAAAATATAAAATAATCTGTAGTGTCAATTTAAATGATTGTAATTACATATTTAGGGTGGGTTATATTAAAACTATTTTGACATATAGCTAAAAGTTAACTTGTAGAATGACGCCACATGTTATAGTTAACTTCAAAATGGCGGAGTTAACTTTGTCGGGTGGAAGAGGTATCGATTAAAGTTAACTTTATGGAAAAACCAGGTTTTCGTGATTTGATAGTGAGGTGCACCCGGTAAGCTCTATCTTCATAAAAAACATGTGAAAAGTGACAGAAGTAGTTTTTCTTCCATACAGCTTTGAACTTCCCAGCATTGTTGTTGAATTCCTAACATTTATTTTTCTTCATGTTCATCATTGAAATATGTAAAAAAACGTTCCATTTATTGTAGACTTTTTTTATTCAATAAAATAAGATTGATGATTATTGCTTTATTCTTCCCACTTCAGGTATTATATGGTCGATTTTTTGACATTTCATTTAATTTTATTTGACTATTTTGATTGTTATTATTGTAATATCATCTAATGTTGAGTAACTTTAGATGAAATATCAAAAAATGGACCATACATGTCATTTTGCAAATTTCAGCATGCCTGCATTGCGCAAAAGGTGACCGTGTATCAAGCACCTTACTCATAAACCGACTAATAATTTCTTATGAAATTTCGTTTCGATCTCTGTGTGAGTGGGTTAGAGATAGTGCTTCACTTTAAAACACTTTTTAAGTGACAGATAGGTGCACTTAATCCTATAAAATAGAAAATTAAATAAACAATATGTTTGTTCCAATGACATACCTACATAAAAAAACAATGTTATATCACTTCTCATATACAATCCAAAATATAAGAAGACCTACATATTAAATGTGCCATGACCATGATAGTTTTGAAAAAATTGTCAAAACATTAGCATCTAAAATTTTTCATATTTATAATTGGATGTGAGTCAGTGAACCGAAAAATAACAATTACATGACTATGACACATGTGTAGCAAAATACTGGTTAGGTATATGTATAGTTTGTTTATTAATGTTAGTTGATGCAACCCCAGGCTTTGAAAGCCAAATTATCAGAGGAAATGAGCAAACATTGTTTATAAGTACAGTAGTCATTGATCACCGCCCATATGTCTCTATGTCAAAAATCGCGCAATAAAACTTTTTTCTACTAACGTGCGGAAAGTGAATCTTTTCCGCACTAAAAAGCGTGCGGAAAGAGTCACTTTTCCGCACTAGTGCGGAAAGTAAATTTATTGACATTTGAGGAATATACTGACATTTGAATATTTAAAATATATATTTGTATGATTGTAGTTTACCAAATGACTGAAAAATTAAGAAATTAATTATAATTTTGCTATAATTTTCAATAAAAAAACAACTTATTTTTCAATCATTTTTTAATGGCCCTGGTTTAAGCCTCATCAAATGAATGTCAAATAATAATAATTAATTTGTTAATATGCATTTAATAAGAAATGTATCTTTATGTTAACTTTTGGGTTATTTTTCGCATGCTAGTAGAAAAAAATAGTGTACCTAACACGTGCGTAAAGTGATTTTTCCGCACGCGATTGCTGGCCGAACTCGCTAAAGCGTCGTTCGGCCATCTGCAATGGCGTGCGGAAAAGTATCACTTTCCGCACTTGTTAGGTAAACTACCATAGTTATTCCGACATTTCTTTTCGGAACCGCTCAAGAATTGTGTCTACCGATACATGCTTTCTTTCTTCGGAGATTTGATGTAAACTTCTTACAATAAGGGGTGTATATCTAGTATTTATTTCAGTAACTTTCTCAGAGAAAGTTCTTCCGAATTCGGCATCATTGTCTTCATTTTTTTGTTTTCCATACAGTTTTTAGTGAAATCTTATTTCATTATTATTATTACATAGTTCTAATATACGGTGACGATACTTAACAAACTATATTAACATTTATTTTGATAAAATATTTGGGGTAGTTAAAAAGGATTCTGTATTGATGTCAATTACTACTAATTTACGACGTGACAAAATCATAAATTTTTGTTCTATAAATTTTATATTAATCCAATCAATGAAGTAAAAATTTTCAGGATATCGAAAAATAATTCGAAAATGCTAAGATCGACTTAAAACTTGTTAAAATTGTTAAGAAAGTTGTTGTATGCTCGATAATACAAGTTTGGTTGTGTGGTAATTAACCCGTAACTAGTTATAAACAATAAATAAACAATTATTAAACAAATCGAATTACTTAAGAAATACTTAATTAATTTTCATCATCAAAATTAATAGGTAGGTTATGTTTTTTTTGGCCGTTGATTACGATTCCAGCCTCATAGAAATAAAAAACCAACAGTTTGTATTTTAAATTTTGCCAAATTCCAAGTTTTACAGTTCAAGTTCAAGATACATACATACATAAGAAGATGCAGATATTTTAGCCAATTGATTTTTTTCGGTAATTTAGCAGATAGTTGGTAGTTGGTAGTTGTTAAGTACCACATTTAGAAATTGCACATCAAATTTCAAATTAGCGACATAAAATACTGTAGAATATGCACTTTTTTAGCAATTTTCTAATTAATTATTTTTATATCTTCCTTTCCACTGGATATACCATTAAAATTATATGTTTAGAAGTTTCGAATATTGTTCAATGTAAATAAAAATACTTTCTAGTTGTATTCCATTATAAAATACATATCTCAGTTAAAGTCGATGCTAATTATCTATGTTATACATGAATGTTGGCGCCTTCTGCACCTGAGGGTTTCGGTACTTTTGTATTACATAATAGTCACCAGAGCGAAGTGAATTCAGTTCTTAAAAGGAAGTTATTTGACAGTGGAGTCCCTTTTTTTAAAAAAAGCTCTTCGAAATCTGAAGTCCTTACAATAAATATCTGTGCACATGGTGTAACCATTACCAAAAGTCACTATATACCAATTAGAAATGTAAAATCAAAAATAATGATAGATATTGTTAGCCGGTAGCCCGTACCGCCGCCAATGGTACAAATAGATGTACTACTGGTCACCCTAGCAAGTACAAGCAAGTCCAGTCAGTCGTTCACGTCATAAAATACTTCAACCTAGAATTGTAACTGGGATTGGAGAGAATGTTTCAAGTTACGATGCGGCCAAACTGCAGAGGGTACTGATCATCAACAATCGTAATGTCAAGATGTCAAAATGAAAGGAAAAATAAACAAACCACGTAAAAAACTTTGTTGTGTTCCGTTTTGCTGAGACAAAACGAGTGCTTAACATCGGTTTCCGAAACGTGAATCAAAAGTATTTGACTCCTGGCTGAGAAATATTAATAATGTGAAGTTACACTGCATGCCTTCAAAACAAATATACCACCAAAATTCCCGTGTTTGTGTTGGACACTTCAGTGATGACTGTAAAGTACCAGGAAAAAGAGGCTGAAAAGAAAAGCTGCTCTCACTTTATTCATTCCAGGTAATTACCTAAATTTAATATTAGGTGCAAGTTTATAGTTAATTAATAATTAGGATTCTCCTTTTATGGTGTAAAAAAGTAACCTAATACTATTTCAAGAGGAGATGATATGAAATTTCCAAAACTCATGAATACTAACAAGGATGCAACATTCGTTGATCCAATAATGAAAGCAGCTATATCAAATTTTGTTCTAAAAAAACGCTTTCAAAGAAGACACTATAGAAATGAGTATAGGTATAGTGTAACTATTGTCAATGTGATGACTTTGAATTGTATTACAA
>CAJUYI010000876.1:43056-57870 GCA_910591695.1 Galerucella pusilla | reverse complement strand
TGGGCCTTCTGGCTGGTGACGCTTGGACCGTCTCTGTATTGAGACGCTGGTCTTCTGGCGTGTGTTAAATATTCAGCTTGGGTTGTCTGGCTTTGGAAGCCTGGGCCTTCTGGCTGGTGACGCTTGTACCGTCTCTGTACTGAGACTCTGGTCTTCTGGCGTATGGTGAAGTATAATTTCATATTTGATTATTATTTTTTTTTCTCAGCCCACTCAAGATGTTCCTTGTTTAGTTGGCGCTAATGACAGAAAAAGTCAGGATGAGAACGAGCTGAAAGGAAATGAAGCAGTTGGCCCGAGAACGTCCCAATTTCAGGATGGCCGTGTTAGCCGGTAGCCCGTACCGCCGCCAATGGTACAAATAGATGTACTACTGGTCACCCTAGCAAGTACAAGCAAAAGTCCAGTCAGTCGTTCACGTAAATAGATAGTTAGTTGTTGTTGAACCACTGTGCGCCTTGCTAAATATTAAGTTATATTGCTTATTGTGTATGTATGTTATCAATAGTTCAATTCTACAGAATATATATATTATTTATTTATAACAGATATAATTACAACAATTATATAAGAGGGTTGTCTTTTTATATTTTGCATATAGAGCAAGAAAAAACAGTAGATAATTTATATGGTTTTTCGTACTTTCCACGAAAAGTAATGCAGCTTACATCATTTTGAACCGGTGAAGCGAAACAACAACAAATTAAGGAGTATTTATTTCTATTTAATTTTGGATTTTTATTTTTTTGATAATAATATCGGCACGCTACTGGCTGATTAAAATAAGGCGGAATTCCAAGTGAATGTTTTTTTTTAAGTTGCTGAATCATTGTTTTGGTTCGAATGGTCCTCCATTTTTTGTGACACTACCAATGTTGCATAATGCATAATATTTTCACATTTATTTTTTTTTGCTTTGAAAGTATTTATTAAATCAATGTCGGCATGTAGAACACTTACATTTGAAAGGAAGAGTTACGTAAAAATAATATGTTTAAGATCGTCAAAACTCAAATTCAAACATGTGCTTTTTATTCTATTTTATTTTATTAATAGAAAGGGCTTCTAATGAAATTTAAAATGATCCCATTTTTTTTATCAAGAATTAGACAATCCTTACAACGGTGCATTATAGCAAAATCAAACACGAGCACATTTTTTCAAAATAAATGATACCTACTTTTTTAATTCAATGTAAAATTTCTCAAAAAACTCATACATAACCAAACCAAATCCACCTGTTACCCCACTTACGTTAAATGCATGTGATGGTCATAATAAATGCGGGTTTGTAGAAAACAATTACTTATTTATCTCTGCAGCATTATAGGTGCCGGGTGGCCTTAAAATATCGGGTGGCCAACTAAGAACGGCCGTCGGCCACATCTCAGGAGTGGATTATAGCACAGGTTCGGGAAAAAATTTTTATAACAAAAGTGACCTGTAGGTCCACCGCTAGAGGGCGTATTTGACAGTTAAAATTTTAAAATGCAAAATTTTTCAAAATTCACTTCACAGTAAAGCAATAGATATTTACATCACTGGACCGGTAAGTACAAGTGAGTCCGGAATTTCGAAACTAGTACTACTGTAACAGTTTACCGGACGTGTGACGTACAACATTTTATTTTATACTGCTAAAAAACACAAAAGAACAGTGGAAACAGTACTTCATTACGTGCTACTATCCCTTAAAAGTAAATTTTCCGGATTGAAATCAAGTACGCAGACGTATGTTTTAGGGTACAGTATGAAATAAAATAATATTATTCTGCTAGTGGCGCAAACTCTACAGTAGATACAGTGAAAATAAGGTTACACTGCAAGTTGCGCAAACTCAACACAATATGTTATAAGATTATGGGTTAAACTGTAAGTGGCGAAAACTTTCCACAGTACAGCAGTTTGTATGAACAGGAAATGCAAAATTCAACAACAAATTAATGTTCTCAATAACGTTGAATATCAAAGACACAACAATCATTGAAATGATTAGCAAATATAATTTACTCTGTGTGGTACAATAACTTTTAATATAAAATAACAGAAAAATTTGATTTACTCTGTCATATACAGATTGCGAAGAAAATGTATCGAACCGTCCTTATTACACAAGTACGACAAGGGAAATATGAAAAAAAACAACTTGAAAGAGAGAGAAAGAATAATTGTGCACGCGCATCGAGGAGTGTACTTAGTTCCAGAGGCTGGTCGAATGTTGATTGTCTTTTACAGAGAGAATTCATTAGCTGGTGGTTTTCAGTATGTTCCCAACACGGAAGAAGCGAGGGTGTTGAAGAAATAAAAAAATACAATCGTTATTACGTAACCTGTACATCTTAGAATTCATTTTTGTGAACTTGATCGTTTCTGATCAAGTTGACAATTAATTTATAACTACAATAGGATATTATTTTAGCCATTGTATTCATTTAAATTATTAGCTCTTTCAAATGCATGTTGGTAAATGCTACTTTTTAAAAATCCTCAAAGAAAAAAATCACTTGGAGCTAGTGCAGGTAATATTGGAGGCCATTTAATTGTATTAATTATTCTTTCGGGGAATGTAAACCTTGTAAAATCCATTACTATCCTTGAATTATGGACTGGACAACCATCTTGTTGAAACCAAATTCTGTTGAGATCAACATCGGGTAAAAGGAAAACTGCAGGAATTACTTGATTTTGTATTAAGTCTAAATATTTGGCGGAATGTAAGTTCCCCTCAATAAAAAAGGACCTATAATGTGGTCACCTAAAATACCCGTCCAAACATTTAGCTTCTGCGGATACTGTGTTCGGATTGGAATGCTTAGATGTTTATTTTTCTGAGACCAGTATCTTGTGACGGATGGATTGTGTTTTTGTTGTTATGGAAAAGTTGACTCATCCGTAAATAAAATATTTTTTAAAAAGTTCTCGTCAGCATTTTGACGTTCCATCATCTCCTCACAGAAATCCATTCGTCCGATATTGTCCTCTGGAAATATTTCCTGTGTTGTCTGAACCTTGTAACAATGGTACCCGTTCCGTTTTAAAATATTCTGTACAGTTCTCTTATCCATGTTGACCTCATTGGCAATTTGTCTTGAAGAAGATGGTTGTCATGTTTTAAAAATTGAATTCCCTAGTTTCCTTTCATCGTTTATTGGACGTTCGATTGGATCTTCCGAAGCTTGGCATTTTATACCTACTGTATGAAACACATCCATATTTCTCGAAATTACTAATTATTTTCACAATTGTTGACTTTGAAGAAATTGCGCGATTTTCAAATGCCACAATAAACAAATTAACGATTGCATCAGCCGAATGACCTCCAAAATATCATCTCACAATTTGCACTTTTTCGCAGGTTAAGTACGTTAATGAAGGCATATTGTAAAAGTTTTTTTTTTCAAATACAATGGCATCCGCTTCCAACGTGATCAACGTTTGTAGCGAAAAGACCTAGGAATAGCAGTTTAAATGTGAATTCTCTCTGTAAAGGACAATGTTGCCGGATGAAAGTGTTTAGTTTTACCTATTGTACATGACTTCGAAAAAAAGTCAACGATAACGAGACAAAAATATCCTTTGTACAAATTAATTTGCGCCTCTGGCAACAGCGGTTAAAATAGTGGGACAATCAAGCCCCGATGCGCTCGCACAATTATTCTTTCTCTCTCTTTCAAGCCGTTTTTCTTATATTTTCCTTGTCGTACTTGTGTAATCGTAATCGTAAGCTTTTTAGCAATCTGTAGATTCACCTATTCAACTCCTATGTTATCTTGTTGTGCAATACACCACATGTCACGCCAAATTAAAATGTACTTGTATAAATGGCTCGAATAATCACTTTTGCTAGTTACTGGAAACTTAAATTCAAATGGAGCCTTTCAATTTACGCAGCCTTCTTCAATCATTATATTTGACTTTCTCTATGAATTAGTGGCGGCGCCAGGGGTGGGCGCGGTTGGGCGGGCGCCCAACCTAAATTGTTCTCGCCCAACCGTCTGCCCAACCTGTAAAATGGAGAAAAATAATAGCAAGGCTCATGAATAGAATAAAAGAAAACTTAAACCATCGCTTTCAATATTGGACCGTACTATAAGAAATATTATTTTGTGCTATATAAAAACTGAATAAGTAAAATATCTATATTATTTTATTTTACTTGTTTCCCTAATCAGGGGATTATTTTTAATTTAATGTTATCTTAAGATAATTTAATTTGTGACGTCAATGTGTTGTCGAAAAGTTTCTTGTAACAAATACCTGACGAGTATAGCACTGAAGATGGCCTAACAGCCGAAGAAAGCGCTCTGCGATTTTTAAAAATTAAATTTTACACAGAATACAAATATGTTTTCTTGACTTTCTAGCCATGTGTGCTCAGCTATAAAGATATTCAACTAAATTGTATTATCCTGTTATTGATCGAATCACTTCGGAACTTTGTCGGAGATTTGAAGGAAATAATAGTGTTCTAAAATAATTTAGTGTTTTAAACCCATCAAGTAATATAATTTTAAATTTAGAGCAATTAACTCCCTTAGCTATACATTACGGATGTGACTTGGCATCCGTCGAAACGGAATTAAAGTTACTACCAAAAACCATTGAAAGGTATGAAATTAATCATAATGTTAAAATAAAGACCGTCTCTAATCTTGCAGTTCTTCTGCAGGAATTTAAATTAGTTTTTCACGAACTCAATAAATTGTGTAGAATTATAATAACCGTACCCTCTTCAAGTGCCAGTTGTGAGAGATCGTTTAGTGGCTCAAAAAGAATTGATTATTTAAGGACCACAATGTCACAAGGGAGGCTCACCGATTTAGGAATTTTGTATGTCAAAAAAAATATTATTAAAACATTGGATTTGGATGTAGTTGTAGATTTGTTTGCCACTAAACATAACAATAGAAAAATAGCTCTTTTTTAATGTCTAACCGTCTAACGTTTTGCAAATAATGTGTTCCTGTGTAAAATAAACTTTAAAATAGTGCCAGAGTGTTTTTTATCCCATTTATTGATACTAGTTGAAATTTTACAAATCTGAAATATTTAAATTAGGTACGCGGATATCTGTATAAACCGAAATAATCCAAATTTTTACTGCCCACCCTCCAAATTTTTGTGCCGGGTATCGCCCAACCGAAAAGAAAAAGCTGGCGCCGCCACTGCATGAATTAACCAACGATCTGTTTTGGAACGTCATATTATATCTGCGATGTTGTCGGATTGTCAAGATAATCTTATTTCTAATAATTCTCTCTCTTCATATTTTGGGGTTTTGCTACTAATTTCTAATTTTTTTGTTGAAAAATATTATAATTTATCACCAAATTGCAAGTTGAGTTTCTGTGCGCTGACTAAAACTGGCAGAAAATACATTTTACAGTCATTTTAAAAAGTTTTTCAAAATATGATAATGTTGTGTTCTATACAATCGCTATTTTGAAAATAACAGGGTGAGAAAAAAATGTATGTCAAATTATCAAACTATATAAATTCTTGTTTCTATTTTCTTATTAGTTTAATTGTTTAACTTATGGACTTTCTCTTGCAGTTGATACGGTTGGAATCTGACTTCTTAATATTTAGCAGCATCAAATAATACACAAAACAACAAAAATGAAGCTCGGTGAAAATCTTTTGATGTTGAAGGGACAAAAGTTAATAACCTTGAAGGAGACAGCTTACAGCTGTACTCGAATAACACTGAGAAAAGATACTATCCGTAGTATCAGCAGGTATCAGTAACTACTTCTGCACTTTTCGTTGACGTATACACGTAAAATAGGTAATTTAAAAAAATAACTTCTACCTACAAGCAAACTTTGAATAAATTACTTGTAGGTATACCTCATATATTATGAAAAATATATTTCGAATTTCTTAAGTTCGACTGTTATCTGTGGTTCGAACCTGTAACACATTTGAATATTTTACTTGACGATTTTCTACACATTGGGATAAAATCAGGTAGTTTATTGCAGTTGATATGCCAATCCAATACAATCTAGCGTTAACATTATTATACTTATATGTAAATAAATGATTTAGGTGTAAGTACGGCGCATTGAAGTAGGTCAATCATATTATGTTGATACAAATATAGCCTTGCATAGTTGAAAAGAGAAATTCCAGTATCTCGAGATAAGCCTTGTAAGAAGACATGTGCACTTCATTTGTTAATTAGTAACTTAGAAAATTGACAAGGTCGAAAGTAAAAAAAAGAAAAAATACTCAAGAAGTTGTGGTTTCTCTACGAGACACGGTGGAAAAATAAAGAAGTAAATACATACGTGATGACATAAATTTATATGTAGGTTCTTCAATATTTTTAAACATTGTAGAAATCAAAAACATCATTAGAATGAATTGACAAAATTTATGCAAATAATAATAACAAATACAAGCGTCTTGTACAGGTAACAAATGCTCAACGAATTGCACGAACCGAACAATGAAAGGGGAAGGGAAAAATTATTATATTGACTTTACCTTTAAGAGAAAACTAAATGCGTCCACTTTCCAGCCTCATCAATTATGTCCTACCTTACGAGGACTAAGGCCAAACAGACCAAGTACTAAGAACTGGAAAATAGCCACTGAGCCACAAGAGCAAATACAATTAGATGGACCATAAACAAATTTCAACCATTCAATTCCACAGATACTTGCAATCACAAACGGAAAGGCCAATAAGCCTAAAAACTAAAAAAGCTAGAAAAGCTCCTGGACAGGTACATAAAAGACCAAGTGTTCAAGAATAAAACCTCTGAGCAATTGTCAGTATACTTATCAACCAGGCAAGTCTACGGATCTAGCGTTGGATTTAGATCAATAGAAAACAAAAAGATAGCGATGGCCATTTTCTAAGATATCGATGGAACATTTACCAATGTTACCACGAATTCATAAGTTGATGCAAAGAATAGACACGGCACACCAGTAACAATATATAGATGGACAAAGACAACTGTGGAAGATAGCACAATAATATCCATTCTGAGGCAATCCACTATCAAGTCAAGGACAGATGGATATGTCCACAAGAAGATGCTCGTATCGTATGGGAAGCAGTAGTAAATGACCTCACGGAATTGTTCACAACTGACTTATACTGTTTTGATCAAAGGCTCCCACAATATCAAGCAATAGAGGTTCTGTTGAATCTACCACCACGACACATTGTTGTACAAGACGAAGCCAGATTTGTAACGCACAGACTACTACAAAGTGAACAACCCATAATAGTTAGGGAGGCGAGGTCGCTAAATGGCGACATTCTCGAGCGCCGTCGAGACCTATCAAAATCGAAAGATAATTAATTTCGAAAAGAGAAGCTCGCATGGTAAAAACCATTTTAGCGGTCGGTATGGCGTGTACGGTTTTTCAAAAATGTTAAAAAAAACAGTTACTTGGGCATTCTCGAGCGCGTCAGATATTCATTCCACGGATGCCCCAAGTGCCTCTGGTAACAACGGTATACTAATCAGTAATCTGCCGGTTTGCGTGGGGGAGTAGGCATATAAAGTAGGTAGTTGAAAATCCGAAAAAAAAAATTTACTCGAGCGCATCAGATTTTCGGAAGGGGTGTTAAGTAGGCCCCTTTAAAAAAACTGACGATTTTGGCGTGACGATAAGTTACGTCAAATTTTTGAAAATGCAAAAAAAAAGTTCTTTTGAAATACTCGAAAGCGTCAGATTTTCATAGGGGAGCTTTATCTCGGTATCCTCAAAGCATATTTTCTTAATCTGACAAAAATGTTGGTGGGTTCTCTTAATCTGACCGAAAAAGCGCTCAGTCTGTATTACATGTTTATGGCACATTCCTCTTTTTTGCTTCAATGCTTCACTTCGTTCTGCTTACGGTACGTCCAAAAAACAATTTGAGGATCAACAGGCTATTGAATAATATAAATAAATGAAGCTGGGTACATGTTAATAATACTTTTGTATAGGGGAGACCGGGGCTAGTTGTCACAGTTCTTGCTTCAGGCTCTGTAACTCGGACACTTTTTATTTTTTTTGAACCAAACTTTGTCCAAATAATGAGTTCGTATGTAAGCTACCCATTCATATTTTTTTTAAATTTTAAATACCAGTGGTTAAAATGGTAAGATGATTTAACCCTCTTGGGTATTTGCTTGACAACATTCCCCTATTATAGATGGGGCATGTTGTCACAGTACCTGGGGCAAATTGTCACAGTATACAAAATTAAGTAAATGGTATATAAAACTTTTTTATTTAAAGAACTTACAAACTAAGTAAATTAGAAAGAACTACAAATCGTCGTCGGAGTCACAATTGTGGCACACATAAAATGGATTTCCATCGGCGCAGTCCGTATGTGCCCATTGTTTGCATGCTGTACATTGGATCCAACTTTCAATGGAAGCACTATAAAGTTCTCCACAAACAAGACATATACAGTTTTCCTCGTCCGATGAAATTCCTTCCTCTTTTCTTGCCTTACTTTTTTTTGGGTAGAAGACAGATTCCTTTTAACGCTTTTTCCTTTTTTTATTATTTTTTTGTTTTGCCTAGACTTTTTTTCCTGCTCAAGTTCATCCTTGACTGGAGTATCTGTTAGTATTGCTGATTTGCGTTTTTTGCGTTGAATCCGATTGGTCCTGTTCGCAGCCTTTGGGAAGGGACGAACCATTTCTGGAGACAGCATTGCTTTAAACTCTCCGGGTGGTGTCGTTTCTGACTCTCGTACTTTTTGGACTCCAGAGGGACCTAAAAGTAGAAATGTTTAAAATCCTTTAACTCTTGGTTTGTTCAAGTTCAAAGCAGGGAGGATGAATTTTAAGAAAAGTTTGACTTGAAAGGCTGTTAACGGATTCTTACCTGCAAGGTTTTCATTCGGATCTTGATTTTCTTCGATGTTGGCTAATTGATTATTTGGTGTCTTTTGAATGTTCTCTACTTTTTCTACTTCATCTAACCCATGATCTTTGTTTTCTGTACCTATTATTAGTTCATTGTTCCCTCCTAGGGTGTCAAGTGTGCCCACTTCAGTTTCATTTGGGTTTTTTCGATCGGTAACGTAACTTGGGAGGAAGTCTTGATCGGGGAATATATCCCTGTTAAAGGGGTATATACCAGTGATCCTAAATCCCGACATTATATTGCTTGGAGTTAGTGCCATAGGCAGAGACGTTGCCACAATACCAGGTATATCATAGATGGTAATAGTTTTTCCGGGATTGGACTTCATCCATGCTGTGCAAGCAGAATTTATAAATTTTTTTAACGGACCAAATACACTACGATCGAGTGGTTGCAATTTGTGACTACAGTGAGGCGGAAATGAGAGCATTACGACCCCACTTTCTTTAGCGTAATTTAATGCAGCTATAGAAAGGTGGGAATCATGATTATCTAGTAGTAATAAAACGGGTTTCTCTCTAGTGCATTTCACAGTAGCAACAAAATGCTTGAGGAACAATAAGAAGAGTTCCTCATTAATCCACCCCGAGGGATTTGCACCCCCAATACTGCCAGGTGGTGCCATTCCGAGAAAATGCTGCTTAAAATGGACTCTTGGGAATACGAAGAGTGGTGGTATAGTATTTCCAGTTGCAGATACAGCTACGGCTAATGTAGTAAGTGTACCTCTCTCCGCAGATGTCAAGCTTCCAATTTGTCTAAATCCTCGCCTGGCAACTATGCGATCCGGTCTTTGTACAGTGACAATCCCCGTTTCGTCCATGTTATATATGTCACCAGGATTAAACTTGTATCTGTCAAACACATTTCCCAGATTTTCAAAGAAGAGCGCAACATTTGTCCTATTAAAACTTGTAGCTCTTGAAAGACTTGTGGGTTGTGGAGTCCGCAATGACAAAGTAGGATGTCTTTTTAGAAAAGCCGAAAACCAATCGGCGCCTGCCACTGAGTTATCATTCCATTTTTGTGGTAATGGTTTATTTAGTGCTTTTCCATAATCATATGCGAGTTTTCTTACTTCCATAGGAGTTAAACCAAAATACACATCAGAAGCTTTTTTCAAATATCTTTCTAGTTCGATTTCCTCCCTCTCACAGAACACCATTCGAGATTTTTTGTATCCCATTTGGACAGTTCTATTAGCCTGCAAAGTTCTTTTAATAAATCTTGCTAAACTCCGATCATGTATACCAAAATCTCGTGCAGCTTTCCTAATAGATTTTGCATGTTCCTCATTTTTTACAGCTTCTGCTGCTCTCAAGAAAACATTCGAAGGTGGAGTAACTCGATTGGTCTTTCGCTTGTACGTTCTAACCATCTGAAAGTAATTATTACTTTAAAAAATATATTTACCTAGTTTTACCTAGCCATTAACAAAAGAAGAGTCTGAGCAATAATTATATTATTTGTAACACGGATTATAGTCTCAGATCTACCGTTGTGTAAGCAAGTATAGAACAATCATTTAATGCTGTACCTAAAATAGATATTTAACACCCTGTTTTAAGCAATCTAACTTGATTTTAATACGGTCTAAAACTAAGATTATGTCTAAAATCATTTCAAACGATTTAAATCTGCGGGGCAAGATGTCACAGTGACAACTTGCCCCATTTAATTTGTGACAACTAGCCCCACATAACCTTTCGTAATCAAAAATCAAAAAAATATATCAAAATATGCCTAAATATGTAGTCTACAAGATTAACAGTACCCTTTAAAATATATTTTTCTTACCTTAATTTCACAAATTCACCCACACCAGGATGAACAAAGATGGCGCAGCGTGTTAACTTTGCAAATAAGGTAGAAATCGGCATTGTGACAACTTACCCCTGTGACAACTAGCCCCGGTCTCCCCTTCAGATACGCGTAACTTTTTCCAAGTCCACGAAAATTGTCGAGAAGCTTTAGAAAAAAAAATTTGAGATATAATGAAAGCTACATAATTTAATCATCGTTGTTCCATATCAATTTTTTTAACACCCTCCGTTTTCGAGATATACTCAAAAAACGGGAGTTTGAGTTTTCATGATGCTTTAAGTCCAAAAGTTTCAGCTTTGGACAAAAATTTAAAGAGATCTTTTTTGTGTAAAATAAAATTACCTTTTTTTTTATTAAAATTTTTTTTTGTAAAATGAATCGTTCGCGTCTTATATGCCTCAACGCGTTTTTCGGAAGACGAAATGGCTCCTCCACTGCGGAGACCGGCAGATTTTGTATTTTTAGTAAGTTTTAGATTATATTCTTCAAAATAAAAAGAATTAATTCGCGCTCGAGAATGCCGGATTCACGTTTTTTTTCACAAGTTCGCGACCCTATAACTCGGCGACGTCGACTTATCGTCAGATTAGTTAAATTTAGTCTTAAAACACTAAGATCAACCCCCAATATCTTAATCTGACGCGCTCGAGTATTTCAGACTATCGATTTTTTTTTACTAATCTGATCGCCAATCGTAGGCGCGCGTCACTACATATAAAGCTAATACTTTCCAAAATTTTTCTATTAGGTCTAAGGTATCTCTTATATCTTAAACTGCCACGCTCGAGTATTCCCGAGAAATCTCCTATTCGCCTCCCTAACTATAAGCTGAACACACTGTTGATTATTGGAAGCTTACCGTGAAGCTAAATGCGGATGATTTAATGGGGCAACCTATTAGCGTAACGGATACAAAAATAGCTTCAATAATAACTTCCAGAAACTTATACCACTGGAAGAAATGTGTATCCATACAAGTTGAAGCAGCCTATTACACTGATGGCTCCAAGGCAGAGGTAGGTATAGTAGCTGGAATTGTAGAGCTAATTGGATATTCTAATAAGCCTTTATTAAGGCGTCACAACTTTCCAAGCGGAAATGACGGCGATTTACCATTGCGTTGAAAATATTAAAAGACAAGATGGAACATATCATTCAGTTCCCTCCTACAGAGACGGCCACGCTGCACTGAAGGAACTCGATTCCATAATGGTTCTATAGAAGCTAGTATGGGATTGCGCAATCAGAGACCGTTGCCAGGTCACGGTAGCCTGGTTACCAGATCACAAATGTAACTTACAGACGGATTAAATGGACAAGGCTCATCATCAATGTCTTTCATTAGACGTAACCATCCTGCGGCATCGTAAAATCGATAACAGATTTGACAATAAGAAAATTAGCGTAACGGCTACAAGAAATATCTTCAATAAAATTATACCACTGGAAACTGGAAGAAAGGTATATCCATACAAGCTGAAACAACCTAGTATACGAACGGCTCCAAGGCGGAGGTACTTATATAGGGCTAATGGGATATTCTAACTAGCCTGTATAAAGACAGTACTGGGACTGCTTTCGACTTCATTCACACGTCTCTTGTCGACGATTTCTTCCTAAAAACTTCATAGTAATAAACCAGAAATTAAACAAGATTTGTCGACAGTATAAAAAGTGAGACTTTCGACTGCTGTCGACTGGGATAAAAGTAATAATAGTACTGTAATACTGTCGACTGGTAAAATTCTATAGTGCACAGAGTCCCAAACAAATTTACAATAGTTCAGTGATATCATGTGGCAGCGTGCACAAGGGCTCTTACCAAGGTCCCTGACGTACTCAGGTGGCCTACTAACTTTCAGCAATTCAGAAGCTTGATTAAAATGCGCGAGATTACGTCATCGTTTGTTATTGAAACCTCACTATAAAATCAATGACTATTCTTCTTGAAAAAATGCTGCTGGCTTCAAACTTCCTTATATTATTTCTGAAAAAATAGACTTTTTGAGAGAAAATGGCAATCTTGGCATAAATCCTCAATTAGCCCCCGACTACTTAAAAACTATTCCTCCGACAAGCCTCGAATCGAAAAGATGTTTTCCCTCTGCTGGTTTAGTTTGTTCGAGAATCAGATCCAATCCAATCCAATTGACAAATTGATGTTTTTGTGATATTACTTTCAAAAATAAACGGAGTGGGTTTACTATATTATATTATTATAATTATACATATCTTGTATTCATAAAAATGTTTTTTGTTGTTTTGCTATAAGTTTAGTTTTTGTTTTATGATTAAAGAAATCAAAATAAAAATAGTATATTAAAGTATAAGTGGATATTAAGGTCTTTTTTGCGCGATCGATCTTTTTTGTTTATTTACAGCATCGGTTGTCAGGTTGGTAGGTTGTGTTTACTGGTTTCTAAGTCTAACACGTCGGTAAGTAAACTACGTCTTAGCCCTACATACATTTAAGTGGTCCTAAATAATATATAACTTCATTCATTACACAAAAGAAACAAAAAAAATAAGAAGATTGATATTTTTTTATGAACAGAATCGAACAGGACAATATAAAAAGTAATAAATAGCATGAAAACAATTTCACCAAAATGCAAATTATATTTTAAACTGATCGAGAAGTATAAATGTCACTTTTGACATTTCGCTCATTTCGAAGAAATTTAAATTATTTTATTCGAAATTCCAATATTTCAATACGATCGCGCAAAAAATGGTATAAGCATTTCGAACGTTAAGGGTAATACTGGTCTCCAGCAAAATTGGAGGCTTCACTACGCTCAGCCTCCAAACATTGCTGTCGACCGGTAAACAACCCTTACCGATCTTGATACTTAATATAATCGAAATATTAATATTTCAAACAATACCAACGGCACTTTCCATATTAATTTATAAATTTGACATTGTTAAATATTGTTTGAATAAAAGCTTTGACGTTACAAACTACTCCTGTCAGATCGATAATAAAAAAATTGTCATTTAGACATGATTTGGACCATAGATTGAGACTTCGTTTCTCGAGTTGTTGATGTTGCCACGGTAACTTTAAAACACGCGCGTGTTTTAAAGTTCGATTTAAACACGCTGAGGCGTGCTTTAAATAGGTAAAATGGTTCACCAATGAAAAAAAATGTTTTTTTGTAAAATATATCGAGATTATTATTAGCCAGTTTCTTTGGCCTTCTTGGAATCGCTTTTGCAAATAGCAACACTACATATTTTTTCTCCAGGCATTTGGTAAAATGGAATATACAAGCAGGTAGAAAAATATAAGCTTCACATATTGACCCACAATTCAATAAAAGATTTACTTACTTACGTTGCTGAAGATGCACTAAATATAAAATGACACGAAACTTCGATGAAACACTACCATAAGCACCAAAAACAACACTGAACTATGGGAATGGTAAACTGATATATACGGCAGGTAACATGACGTGCAATATGGCGACGTCTGATGACCTTCAATAGCTTATAGGCAGTACTTTGGGCGCTTACACTGAATGCCCTTTGGTTGGGCACGGCTGCGCAAGTATTTTACTGGCGCGAGTAGAACCAAAATATTTTAATTCTACTCGCGTGGTTGCATACACGTTGTTGACATGGATGAATTGTTGATATCACTCGTATAGTAAATATTACAAAATCTCACCCTAGCGTAACCATCAACTTCTTCTTTGGAGCAACACAAGTAATGAAGTTTGACTCCTTCGTTATGCGAGGCGCAATTTTCCTAAAATTATAAAAAAAAGCTTCAGGGATCATCCTAAAATAATCAAAAAACTTTTTAGACTAACTAAGGATATCATTGAAAATACGAGTAGGTATAGTGTAACTATTGTTAATGTGATGACCCATATTTTTAATCCCTTTAAAGGAAAAAGCCGCCCAATGACGAGCATAAATTTTTTTTATAAATTCGAATATTGTGAAATAATGCTTTTCAAATGTAATTTAAAGTAATATAGTGGATTAAAATTAACCTGCAAAAAATTTGTAATACAATTCAAGGTCATCACATTGACATTAGTTACACTATACTATGGTATTCGCCATCTTTTTCCCAACTCGCGA
>CAJUYI010000876.1:8882-36171 GCA_910591695.1 Galerucella pusilla | reverse complement strand
GGGACCCAATACGCCTATAGATAAAGGGATTAAAATTTACACATTTAAATCTATGACCTGCCGGGACCGAATCCATCCACACCGAAATAAAGAATGATGAGACGTCACTCATTCCAAATATTTGTCAGCATAAAGACATTAAGCTTCTAGAGGATTACCATTCGCCAGACTCGGCCAAATCATACACAAAAAGCATATCGGTGATTTCAGGGTTTATGTTCATGTTATAAAATGAATGCATGAAACTATCATACAGAATATTAACGCAAAAATAGCTACAAACTTATTTCAATTTGTAACTACCATAATTTGATATCAGCCTACTAAAAAATCACCTCCATTAACCTAGCAGAACCATTTCGTAGATTTAATTTTTTGATTATGTCATAATTTGTAGCAAATTTATTATCATAATTTAAAATTGGTCGTTTTAAAAAAGAATCCTTGGTTCTGTTAGTTAAAAATGTCGCTGGGTTCTTTTTAAAAAAATCTGAGAATTTGTTAAGCTATTACGAGTTCACATCTGCCGATGTACTTCTTATTTACCTTTTGGAAAAATAAACTAATACCTCCATAACTTGTTGCTAATTCATTATTATAATTAAAAATTGGTCGCTCTTTTTTTCAATCCGTAAGTTTTTTCATAAATCTGGCGAATCGCTTTGTATTAACAAATATCACTATAATTCGTAGCTAATTGAATTTGTTAGATTTAGTGTAATGGAGGGTACAAAGTGGACACATAATATGAATTATTAATTTGGCCTGTCGTTATCCCGCACGTCGATCAAGTCACATAATTATTCAAAACTTATTAAGTCATAGTAAATGATACCAGTATATAAGAAAGTGACTAAATTACAAAAGCAAGGATTGGTCACTTTTTAAAAGTATATTTATCTACGACCACCTTTAAAATTAGTCATCTACGAACCAAAAAAAATGTGTGAAATCAAACATTATACATACGTTAAAAAGCGTGCGTAAATGAACATATGGGACTTTCATTATAACACCCAAAAGCGTGCGTAAATGACCAATGCTTTTTAATTGGAGTTTTCATTTTAACACCCTTTTTTAGCTACGTAATTAGTATCTAGTTGCCTTGAATTTAGTCGTTTGTTGTATAAACTTTTGTGCTGTCAGTAAATTTGACAGACGTGTCAGACAGTGAAAAATATTAACTGTTATATTTAAAATTTTGATTACACTTATTTATATGGAAAAACCTCGAGAAATGCATTCTTTCTTCGGATTGCACATTGTGTATTCATTTGTTCTCGTATTTGTTTGTAGAAAATTTATTTTCATGTTTTTTAACCCCTTCGTAGCACATTTTTTTATTTTTTCTTCATGTGGTCGTAGATAAAGTTTTGTATGACACTTGTGCATGTATTATTATATAATATTTTAGTTTTTATAACAAAAGTACGGAGTTGTTCTGAGAAACCCTCGGACTATATACCTAGTGCTTTTTAGTATTACAAGCTGCATTTCTTGTTTATTTAAGTTTTCATTGCTCACTGCTAAAATTGTACTATCATAATCTCGATCATAATATTCCAGTCCAGGCAACGGGATTCTATTTGACAACACGATTTTGACGATTCGTTCGAAGTAGAATAGGGTCTTCAATTCGATCGTATCGGATCATCCCATTCTATTTTACCATCGAATTGCAATTGAGTGTTTCCGGATTTGAACAGCAGTTTTGATACGAGTCTTTGAAATTTTTAAATATGGTAATGAATTAGCAACAAACTATGACATAATCAAAATATTCAAATTTCCGAAATGGTTCTGCTAGGTTAATGGAGGTTAAAAAAACTTGAATAAACATAAAGTAGACTCGAATGAGTTGCCAAAGTGACAACAGCCTATTATTCCATTGTGATTAAAATTTATCACACAGGATATTGGATTTTGTTGCTTTCTTCCCTTTATTTACTTTTATATTGTTATAAATAGAAATGCTTACGCTAATCTGTCTAATGTAAATATTACCAAACAACAAATAATTAAATATTCAAAGAGTTGCATTAGAGGTAAAGTCCACGGTCGATATTGTGAAATTTCTCCAAAACCGTCATAGAATATTTAATGAAATATTGCAACGCGTTTTTTAATTATCGATTTTGAATGTGTTCGGCGACATAGCGCGCGTATTTTATTGTCTAAATCAGTAGAAATATAAAAAAAATAATTGAGAAATATCAACAAACATAGCTGTCTCAATCATAAAAGTGTCAAGGTGTAAAACTTCTGCTTTCGTTTCGTCGCAACCTAAGTAATTGATAATCAGAATATTGTTTTACTTTATGCGGCAAATAATAGTATATTATTAAACGAGCAATTTATGATAGCCATAATTCACGTTTGCGTCACGAGCCGCAGGCGAGGGGCGCAAGTCACCCAAGTGAATTTATTATGGCCATAAATTGCGAGAAGAATACTATACTTTGTCCACGACACTTAATTCATTTATTAATAAATAAAAGTCAGTAGCGATTTGGCATATTACTAACCTCAAAATGTTGTGGCAGCTATTTCAAATAATTTGACATCTATAGAGATGGGCGATACTGTAGAAAGTATCAATACAACGTACCGTTATAAATATATTGTTTTAAAATACTTAATATTAGAAAATATCGTTATGAAAAGTATCAATACTAAAAATTACAATATTTTATAGATACGATATATGTCAGAAACAATTTCCTGAACAAAATACACAGATTTAATAGTTTATTCCATATTGTTCCCCCATCTCTAGTCGTGAATTATGAACCATAATTCACGACAGTTGATATATGGGTACCATATTACCTTTAGTTAGGAGGTAAAATATTGACTTATTATTAGGTGGTCGTGGACAAATATATTAAAACGAAGGATGACTATAATTTTAATTCGAAATTTAACGCTATTGGTATAAAATGTAGTTCAGGGTGCTGCATATAATTCACTAAACCTGCATGTTTAAAAAATGTGGTTTTTGGATATGCACATGGGTTTCTTAAGGTCAAGTAAAAATAATGAACGAATCGAATCCTTAATGTCATTGTCTCTTTCTCAACCTTAAGAAAACGAATTTTAATTACAAAAATAATTGAAATTAAGGAAAATATTACTCTGAGTTTAAGGTACTTGTCGTGGTACAATCTTTTCGAGAATCTTTTCGAAAAGTTTTGGTTTATATCTATATGGAAACAGGCTTGCAGCATCATGCGCCATATTTTTCGTCAAACACTGTACTCATATCATAATTTTGACATGTACATCTGAACAAATAATTTCAACAGTTTCCACAAGCTGCAATCTGGCAACGTCTCTCGTGTTTACTATTTGTCCTTTTGAATCTTCTGCTAAAATTGTACTATCATTTTTCAGTCTAGGCAGCGGGATTCTATTTCACGACACGATTTTGACGAGTCGTTCTATGTAGAATACAATCTTCAATTCGATCGCACCGGATCATCCCATTCTATTTTACGATCGAATTCCAATTGGGTGTTCAAGGATTTGGACAGCAGTTTTGATACGAGTCTTTCAAAGTGAAGTTCGTCGAAAATGGTTTTTGATATTTCCATTATTTCCCATATTTCGATATTTGGCAGATTAAAAAAACTCTTCATATTTTAGAACTTTTGATTTATACAGTGCTATTCAAAAGTCCGCTCCCCCCTCGTATCTTTTGAACGGCTACACTAAAATTTAGAGGGTGAAAATAAAGTATTGTAAGCTTCTCTACGAATGGTAACAGACTCGGTAACAGATGACGTAATAGTAATAGATGACACTTACACACAGTGCCACTCTGGCCAATAATTTTAAATAGGACCTTATGGCAAGTGATATCTCGTTTAAAAGGCATTGACATTGGCTACATAGCCACATTAATTTTGTTTGGGTTTAAACTAATTTTGACGGATATATTAAATAAATTACCAAAATTATTCAAATTATTTTTTTAAATTTAATTAATCAAATATCAACAATGGATTCTTATAGCAAGTGTTCGAAATGTGCTCCGTCTACTTCCTGACAGTAATACATCCTATTAGTAAACTCTTGTCGTACTCGTTCGAATGTGTCAGCTGAAATTGCATTGCATTTTTCAATAAGTCTTTCTTTCAAAACGCCAATGCTCTCTGGTGCCGTAGTATAAACCTTGGATTTCAAGTACCCCCATAGAAAAAATCTAATGGTGTCAAATCTGGTGACCGAGGTGGCCATTCTATAGGACCTCGCCGGCCGATCCATCTACCTCGATATTCTTCATCCAGGTAACGTCTTATTACACCATAATAATGTGCAGGAGCACCATCTTGTTGAAATGTTATTTCCAGATGGCCGAATTCATCTGGATTATCTTCCAGAATTTCAAGAATTAACGGCTCAATTGCATTTTGTAACATCTCCAGATAGACTTAACCGCTTAAATTTGAATTTAGGAAGACAGGAGCAACTATGTGGTTTCCCAAAATACCTGCCCAAACATTGACTTTTCCTGGAAAACTCCAATACCTTACATTTTGTGTATTCACATTTCCATTGGGGCAAAAAGTACTTTCGTCACTAAAACAAATTGTTTTTGTGTAATGTGGGTTTTGACTAATTTTATTTATCATACATTTACAGAATTCGAGTCTTCTGTCGGGGTCGTCATACGAAAGGTGGTGCACCATTTTTAACTTGTATGGATGAAATTTATTTTTAGCCAACACTCTCTGTACTGTACTTTTACTTACTTCACAGATAGACGCAACTTAGTTGAAGAGGAAGTAGGATTTACTACCATTTCAGCAACTTTATCAATTTTCTTAATATCACTAAATGTTGGTCGACCAGATCGTTTGACATCTTGAACACTACCTGTTGCTTCAAACTTGTGAAGAAGCTACCTCAAATAAGTTCTCGAGATAGGGCGATCTGGGTATCTCTCATTAAATAAACGTTCCGCTTCATGGAGAATCTTCCTAGATTCACCAATTATTAAGATATCTGCTACTTTGTCGGCTTGAGTTACTATTTTGCCTGTGTAAACTCTTAAACGTCTCGGTAAACAATAATAAAATTAAATATTCAAGCTATTTAGAGAAACTTTGCAAAGCAACAAATACTATTTTTTTGACAACTAACCAGAGGCGGACTGTGAAAATCTTCAATATTTAAATGTGAAATATTAAATCCAAACAAAATTAATATGGCTATGTAGCCAATGTCAATGCCTTTCAAACGAGATATCACTTGCCATAAGGTACTATTTAAAATTATTGGCCAGAGTGGCACTGTGTGGCAGTGTCATCTATTACTATTACGTCACCTGTTACCATTCGTAGAGAAGTTAACAACATTTTATTTTCACTCTCCAAATTTCATTAATGCAAGTGTAGCCGTTCAAAAGATACGAGGGGGGAGGGGACTTTTGAATAGCTCTGTATATTTGCTAAAGTACTACATTAATGTCCTTCACGATACGAGATTTCCCCTGGGAAATTCTTCTCCATTCAATGGAAACAAATAAAGATTTTGCAAATGTCACGTTCATTGGAATGGATAAACAAAAAATTATGGGCTGGATTAGCTCTCAAACTAAATTCATTGGTATTTGAAAAAATATTAAACCTTTTATTGATTTGTGTTATAACGGTTTTAGTTGATTTAAAATATATAGAAAATTGATAGTAATAATAACAATATTTTCAAGATGACTACTCTGATCTTACATCTTATTTAATCGCAAGTCAGATATTTCAAAGAGGTCACTATTTTTATGTTTTTATCGTTTTCGACAAAGGAATAAATTTCTTTAGGATTGCTTTGACATTGAAATAACAGTTTATTGCATAAGAAATGACTTATAAAAATGACGCGTAAAAAATACATCGCATGTCCATGATGAATGGGGATTTTTAGGAATAAATCAACCCCCTCAAAAATGTTATCGTACGCACATCATCTAGAAGTTCTTACAAATAGATTTCTCCTATAAAATTTTTATCGTAGTATGATAAAAATAAAATTTCACGAATAAATTATCCCCTTTTAATATCTTCACGATGCGTCTATAGTAGATCGAAATATTCGCATATAACTTCAACCGTTCCAAAAATTTCAGGGTATGCCTACAAAGAAAACATGGAAAACGTTCGGTGACGATGACGCAAGTTTTACGCTTTTTGTCCACCCAAATGGTTCTTTCCTCAGCCCACCCTTACCCCAAGGTGCTGACTGAAATGAGTATTAATATTTTTTCTCAAATTTAAGTAGGTCGCATAGATCACCATACCGGAGCCCCTCACAAAGTCTATTATAACAAGAAATAACCACAGTAGATATGCGTCCAGAAGAAGTCGTTCTCTAACACCTAACCGAATTTCAAGCAACAACCAGAGAAACGAATGAAAGTTGACACAACGGGGCGCGTCAACTGCATGTATTGAGAGCACCAAAATCCGCACTTGAATTGTAAATGGAAATGAAAAAAAATCTACTACTCAGAGGGCACGTTGACAATTAAAATAGCACTTTCGTCACTGATACCGTTGCAACCAAGTCTTTCATTCGAACAGGGATTCTGAATCATAATCTACAACCTACTGAAAGGATTTTAGTTCTTTACTCTTTAGTTATGATGAAAACACTTAATTCTGGTATTCGATATTGAAGATCAATGCATCTATGGATATTATAAATTTTGAAGGATTCGTCTTCGCGAGACTTGGCCAAAAACCAAAAAATCTACATTTCGGCATTGTGTAAAGAGAGGAACTCGTGAATAGAGGAATTCTGGTAGCTTGATATTTTGTCAATAAAGATCAACAAATTCCAGTTGAAGTCGGTAATTTATAGAAGAAACCTTCAAAATTAAGGAAATAACAAAAAATAGGACTTTGTACCCTAGTAAAAAGCCTTATCAAATGCGAAAATAGTTTCAAAAAGAAAATCGCCACAAGTACCTCAGTTGACGCCAGCCTCATGAAAGAACAGATTAAAAATTATTACCAACTAACAACTAGACGGGAAAATCTATAGGATGCACCAGTCTAGTGTATCATATAATTTATTCAGGAGATGCCAGACCAATTCGTTAGATTGCCATTTGCTAAATGGAAAGAAGTTGAAAATATGATAGAAGACATAATGGATGCAAATATTATTGAAGAACACTAACACTGGCTACACAAAAAGATAGCTATCCACTGCCAAGATTTGGCGATACACTAGATACTATTAGAGGTGCGAAATGGTTTTCCACCCTAACTTAAAGATTGGATACTGTAGGAGTATAATTATTTTCTCGATCTAAGAAGCTGACTTGAATTGACTCATGTTTGAGATGTAATAAAACCATAAATCTTTTTGGGTGTACCGTACAGAGCCGCACTATATACGATAAAAAGGAAAAAGTACTAAGTATTTATTATACGAATGACCCAAAACTATTATAGATTTTTCAGGTAATAATTTATTATTCGCCAACAAAATGAATACAACCCTGTCACGTCTAATACTTTTATGACTTTACTGCATGTCATTATCCCAAAAATGTCACTGTTTGAGAATAGACCCCCAGGTCAGTTTCTTATATCGTGAAAAGAACTGTACACCCTGATGATAGAGACAAATAGTATATTATACACCGAGAGGGTGAAGGCTATTTTTATTGTCCGTGCTCATAATTATTTCGCGAGAGGCTATGCCCCGAGTTGAGTAAGGTGCGAGGCTGATTTATGTCTTCTCGCCATAGTGATGTATATACAATTTTTTCCACTACTAGCCCTATTTAAGACACAACGCCTTGAGTGTAAGAGTTATACTTAGGTACAAAGTGGGGGTTCCTAAAACGTTTCATAACATATACCACACACTCTAAACCACATCGATCACAAAACGCACTACCTCGCAACACTGCTACGAGAATCGCCGAGAGTGCGCACTCCTAGTTACCTGCTCGCAAACTGGGAAACAGACAAAAAGGAAATAAGGGGTTTTCTTGGACTTCGTACATATTACCGAAAACTAGCTGTTTACCCGGTACTGTGAAAGGCTTGAAGAAAAGAAGAGCCCAGTGGAAGAAATTAGTCTACAAATAACCACAATCAAGCCAGAGAGTGTTGGTAATCAGAATCCCCTTGTCAAAATCAAAATAAAGACAATGACTCGAAAGTTATAAGAGAATGGCTTAAAAATTGAGTCGGACCTACTTGACAAAAGGTAAAAGATATAGTAGAAGCTTAAAAGAGTACTGGGCTCAGTGGGAATCACTTTATCTTCATGATGGACTACGTATAGTTCACCAATTTGTGCTGCTAAGATCATACATCGGAAGTGAGTTAGAAGAACCTCAGCCACTCATAGTAGCCGAAGGAACGTAAAATATTGGTGCAAAAAATTTTATGATCTGCAAAAGTAGAAAAGGTCATAAAATAAGAAACCGATAAAAAATGGTATATCATCTTTCCGAAGAGCCTTTTGAAAGCCTTGAGATTGTTATTATCGGTCCAGTTTCTTTGACACAAATAGGAAGCAAATACCTTATTGTTATTGTTAGGGCATATTCGTCAATTTCATTATTAAAAGACATTTGGCAACAGGGTAGTCTTAAAATAACAGACCACCATCTGAAAAGGGGATGAAGGGACACTTGTGAAGAAAGACGGGTATGAGTAACATGTGGTTGTAACGATACATAACATAGTTGTAAGAGTAAAATAAATTGTTTTTAAGTCGATATAAGTTTTATACAGTCCACTCGTTTTATTACAATAAACACTTACGTTGGTGTCTCAACAGTTATAATGGATTATTTTTCCAAATAGAAATATAAAAAGGAAATTTCTATCTATCGACAAATGCTATACCCTCTATTTTATCACCGTACATGGTTTTCCACGCTCAATACCTACGTATACTCAAGGGTATTATTTAATAAAGAATAAAATAATGAAATTGTATTCTTGTTTACAAATTCATTGGCTCTAGGAAAAAACTTCAAGAGTAAGAAAGTTGTTGAATGCAATCGAGATTATAAATAATATTTTTATTTCACAAAACTCGATCTCGACAAAAAATATTTGGTATTGAATAAATTGAGGGTAAGGGGAGTTTCTTCGGAAACTACTAGCTCTGATGTCGCATGACTCAAACGTTTCTATAAAAGACAAGTCTTTAAAAGAAAAATAAATTAAAAATTACCATTTTTTCAATCTTCCAAAGTTGGAAGCACATTTTAAAACATTCGAGTCCAACGTTTAATAAATAAAATATGATTGCAAGTTATTCACCCAATCGGTTTTATTATTATTATTATCATCATTCTTACGAAAATCAACTTCATCAATGAAATCTATCATTTATTCTTACATAATATTATACACAATGTACACTCTGATATCTTATGTAAATTTATCAGGAAATAATTCACGCAAGAATGTATGTTAAGAATTCATTTTTTAACCAAATATGGCAACGCACCGTTGCGCTCATACTCCAGTCAATTTACTTCCTCTTTATCTGTCGGAGTGTAGTAGAGATGCGAAGAAATTTAAGTAACGGAACTTTAACTTATTTTCCTCATAATAACATCCCACATACCGTAATACGTTTCCAACGCTAGTACCAGCACTGTTCGATTTGGATTATACAGGATGTCCCTGGATTTCCTAATAAAACTTAATAAATAATTATACTTTATACAAAATTTGTTCCGCACTCCCTTCGTTAACGAACGATAGGATTATGTAGTTAAAAATTATTTTTAGACCCTCTATGATCTCCCAAGTTTTTGGTGCTAGCACCTGTTACACCCTATGTAATGTAAGATAATGCGTATAAATCTGGTAAAAATTATGTCAAGATCATACTATTATAACGTCTAACAAATTTGAAAATGACTTTTCAAAGAGTAAACCGTTCACTAAGAACAAACATCTACTTCTCGGGGAATGTGCCCCGACAGACAATGAATTACATTTCCAAGTTAAACATAGACCGAGAATCCGAGAAGTGGATATTATCCTTCCTAATTACAAACAAGAATGGTTGGTTATATCGTGAAGATATCCCAACCCCGTTTAACTTGGAACTGTAATTCATTGTCTGTATGGGCACACCTACACCCCTTATTACAAGTACCATCCGCTCTCCGTGCTAGAGAATGCTGATTTTAGACTATACTAAGATAGGTCAATTATCACCGATAGACGGGTGACGAATAACCGTCCTGATATTGTGGTTGTAGATGAAAAAGCTGACTCGGTTCTTCTGGTGGATGCTGCTGTACCCAATAATAACAATCGTTTGTAACGCCAATGGCATGAAACGGTCATTATGAGGCGACGATAAACAAGAACGATTTTGATTTATGCGCAAGATAGTTGGCAAACTTCACGTGGCTTCTTCTTATGTGAAACGGTAGTCTACGAGCGGAGTTGATAGTATACCGACTGGATTGGATTTACAGTGAATTATTTCATTATTACAGGATATTTATTAAAAAAGCATGCCACGAATGTGTGGAACAGTACAGCTGGCAACGCATTAGTTTATGTTCATTATCATCATGGTCGTTCAATCCCGAGGGATTATGGTTAGCTAAATATAGATGTGTTTAATCCTATTGACGAGGTGGATTACTCCTCTTAAATCAGTGCCACTATAATATTTTATATATCCTGGCTCCTTTTTTCTTATAGTTCTCCATTTTGTTTTCCAGTCTCTGATTTCCAGTGCTTTTATATCTTCCTCTACTCGATCCCACCATCTGCTTCGTGGCCTTCCTCTTGTTCTCGTCTTTTGAAATTCATGTTGTTGTTCTCCTTAATATTTCTGTTGGAGCTCTTCTTATAATGAGTCCCATCCATTCCAGTCTCCTTGCTTTTATATATCGGACTGTATTTTCTCCACCTGTTTCCTTTTCTGTTTCCGTTCAATCTTCTTTCTCCAGCTCTTTAGTTTATGTTACTGGTTATTTATTATAAAAATGCTTTTAACAAACTAAATGTCTTAAGCAAAAAAAACTACTTTTTCTCATACAAAAGCCCATGTAAGTGATACATATTTTCTATTTGGTGGGCTCAATGTGTCTAGCATGAATATGTTATACACTTGAAGATATATTTATAGTTAACTTCAATAAGTTAAGTTATGAGAGCTAGATGGAAGATCGTTTTAAAAACGGATCATTTACGCATCCTTCTGAAAATGATCCATTCAGTTATCTCTTTAAATACAATAGTGCGTTTATATGACAATTAAATTCGCAAATCCCAACAAAAATTAAAAAATCTTTTTTGTTTTTCTAAGGAATACAATGAGAATTTGTTTTATTCTATTTGTATAATAAATGTATATCTACATTTTTTACCAATTACAAATATTCTATTTGTATAATGTGTGAAAGCTATCCTACTGTCCGACTTTTTTATTTTTTATAATTTGATGTTTCCATTTAAACGGTACCAGAACGTACCGTGCATAGCAAAACAATATACGACACACGGATGTTTTAACGATTGTTTTTCGGCATGTCTTTATCAGCGGTACATGAAAGGGTCTATATATTCCAATAAGTCCGACCACTCTCTCGACGACGCGAAAATCCCCCTCCTGCCGACACCCACCGTCTCACCGGCAAAACCCACATCTGATGTGGGATTTATTTATTTTTCAGTTCTGTTTGACTTACACGGTGGTGTAGCAGAGCGTTGTATCGGGTGCGCCAAAGAAAGTGATCTTGAATTTTAATTTGTGCGAACGTTATCTGCTGTGTTTTGATTGTGTGCGATGCCTTCTTGTGGAAATTATTGTTGCGTGGATTCGTGTAGAAACAATACTGCAATTCATAAACAATTATCATTTTTTCGTCTTCCTAAGGATCCTGAAAGGTGAGTTATTGACTTGAAAATTATGCATTGATGAAATGTCCATCAAGTCAAATTTATTTTATATTATCTCTAGAGATCAAATAGTGGGTTTTGAAGAACTTCACAATAAGAAATTCACAGCTATTGCCACAAGTGCATTAGTCATTATGATAAGAGGCATATCACACAGTTGCAAACAACCTGTTTCATATTTTTTCACAAAAAACTCAATAAGTGCTAGGATTTGAAAGAAATAATATTAGAGGCAATCAAGAAACTAAAGAACATAGGTTTTAATGTTCTTGCCGTAACATCGGACCAGGGTCCCAACTTTTTTAGACTGGTGAAATCATGTCTGAAATTAACGGTCGAGAAGCCATATTTTACCATTGACGAAAACCCAATCTTTTATATATTTGATGTACCACATCTGCTGAAGTCCACAAGGAATAATTTTTTTCATCATATTTTCACCTTGAAGGCGCTGTTACTGACAAGCGTTATCTACAATCTACGAATGATCTGGACAGAGCTAAACTGTTACGCTCGGATATACGTTATTGAAGTCTATGTTTATGAGTTTTTTCATTCCATTCCTCGGTTAAAACAAAATTTCTAAAAAGTTACTTAGCAATAATTTTATATAAATTGACAATATTTTTCAAAACAAGAATAAAGTCAACATATTTTCTAATTGCACCCGGTAAATTCCTTCACAAACGAATTCACCGTCCGTCTCCTCGTATACTACCAAATGACTAGCAAAAACAGGTGTCGCACATGATTTACGACTCTCCACAAAAAATGCCGGCGTTTTCCGACGATCAAAGGAGTGACCGGACTTATTGGAATATATAGACTTTGCTACTAGGTATTCCTTGTCTATGTACGGTGCTGTGGCTCTTACTTTTCCAGTTATACCGTTATACTTCGATGGTATGGAATTTTCGTGTATCAATTCTCACGGTAATGCCACTCGTATTTGATATACGGAAACCCTTATTCCTTATCTATATCTCGACTATTGTTATATTCAACTATCTCCAACAAATACACACTAGCCCATCTCTATAATTTTCATTTTTCTCTATCCTACATCGATTTTCTCACTCTGCTTACTACTTTCTTATTTTGTTTATACTGTGTGACCAACTTAACATTCTATCACCCCGCTAAAGCTAGAAAACAAAAAAGCTTCTTCTGATACATATGAAGCTCAATAATGGTCAACATTGCATTATATATAGGTAGAACAAACTGTAATATCATTACTTATTTACGGTTTTATCCGAACTAACAAAAAACGTAATTTTATACGTACCGGGTGGCCAACTAAGAACGGCCGTCGGCCATATCTCAGGAGAGGATTATAGCACAGGTTCGGGAAAGAAAAATTTATAACAAAAGTGACATCGAGAAACGCCTGGAAATTATTTTCAGAATTGTAGGTCCACCGCTAGAGGGCGTATTTAACAGTTGAAATTTAAAACGCAAAATTTTTCAGAATTCACTCAATTAAGGAGCATATCAAAAAACATAATCACATTCCTCGACAACTTCTGCATATTTTTAATATGACAGGTTTAAGTCTATCTCTTCAAATAAGAGGTGGGGGAGAGTGGGAACCTTGATACGAAAAAACGCCTGCAATTCCGGTTCTGCTTGACCGATTTCAATAAATTTGATGTTGTTTGAAAGAGCTTTTGTCGAACAATCGAAAATTTGTAAATATGAAGCAATCTGATCAATAACATGCATGCTAGAGGGCGCTGTTTAATTTTTTTAAATATTGTGTTTTCTCGTATTAATTTTAAATGGAAGCATACAAATTGAAGTAGGTCTTTAAAAAGTAGACTGAATAAGCAACATAACACTGCAAACCGCAAGGCGATATCTCTTTCCTATCCTGAGATATCGTAAGAAACAGGTAAATGGAGGGAATTGATCTTTCAACGTCTAGAAGGCTGGTGAAGTGGTGCTACATTTTTTCAATTACATAAGAATTTTATATTTGTTTTCAAGCGATGTGTTAGTAAATCAAAAGCATGAAATATCAATAAAAACCGATATTTGCCCAGCAACAACAAATACAGTTTAAAATATGAATTACTATTTAGTTTAATGATAACTGATGTTTTTCGTTTGTCCAGTAGGTAACTACTTATATGTTTCTCATTATTATCATATCGAAAATATCATTAAATCAAAGTTAAAATGCCAAAAAATGACTAATGTATTTGCCGTCATTTTATGTCCAGTTTCAGTAAAACACCAAATTATTTAATTAAATTATCTTATGCTGTGTGAATACCTATATTTTCAACTAACAATATGATAATTACCTAAGTGAGGCAAAGTAAAGTAAAAATGTACCAATAATTGAAATAATGAGAGACCTGGCGAGAAAAATTCAATATAACATCACGAGAGTTGATGCACTTAAAGTAATTTTTCGTTTACTAACAACGAAGCCTTCAATGTGTCTTATTGATATGATTATACTATCTTGGATTGTAACCATATCACATGGTCCTACACCAAAGTTTGAATGCTCAAGCTTTCGATACCAGGTTGGATTTTTGCAACTGGCTCTCGCTTACACGACATTGAAGCTGCTGTTTTCTCTACCCGTCTGCGATTGATTTCATGCATTGAAAATGATGGACGACATTTCGAACATCCAGGCTGCACTAATTACTAGGTACGTAATTATTAAAGGTTTCAATTGTTCGATGTATCACATTATTTTAAAATTCGTTCTCATTGTTAGTGGCGACAGCATTACATTTAGGTAATATAGTGCCAACCATAACATTAGTATGATAACAGTTTAAATTACTGCAGACCAATGTGAGATCTTCTCATTCAGGCTCAATTTAATAATTTCTGTTAACGCGAACCAGCCTTCTAGACGTTGGGAGAACAATTCCTGCCATTTACCTGTTTCTTACGATATCTCTGGATAGGAAAGAGATATCGCCTTGCGGTTTGCAGTGTTTTATCACTTATTTAGTCTACTTTTGAAAGCCCTACTTTAATTTGTATGCATTTAAAAATTTTAACTGTCAAATACGCCCTCTAGCGGTGGACCTCCAATTCTGAAAATAATTTCCAGGCGTTTCTCGATGTCACTTTTGTTATAAATTTTTCTTTCCCAAACCTGTGCTATAATCCACTCCTGAGATATGGCCGACGGCCGTTCTTAGTTGGCCACCCGGTACACACGGTGTTATGACACATTTGGTTTCTATGAATCCGATTTTAGTCGTCACGGCAACTCACTTGATCGCCGATGCTACTCTTTTTTGGGATTTTTAAGGTCCAACCGATTGATACACAGATATTGAACTGTCTTTGCTAATGATTACGGGCTATTTATTAAAAATAAAATGTACGGTGGTTTGATTGTAAAGAGAAACTCTTAAATGTCACTGAGGCCATCCCTGCTTTCACACACACACACACACACACACACACACACACACACTTGTATTTTATATTTTAATGCATTTCCCATGTTACAATTAACTCTGGTGAGCACAAGCTCAACTTCAAAGAGTTTTATTATCGTCATTTTCACTTACAAATAATTATCTATCAATATTCTTAAAGGAATTGGTAACTTTTCGCTGACTCTACTGTTACTCTAGTTGATTTCTACTGTTACTCTAGTTGATTATTATTCGGTGCTGTTTCTTAGTAAACTACATTTTAATGTTCAATAGGTAACTGATGATGTCTTCTATTATACGAGGAGCATTACAAGGGTAATTCAGTCTTTCTGTTTGATAGTTCATACCTACTATGTGTAGATGTAAAAATGTCATTACAAATTATATTTGTTGGCTATTAAAAGTTAACATGACTTTGTACACTAATTTTAAACTGTTCAACTCCACTTTCTAATGACATTTCAGTTCTTTTATTACACAATTAATTGATCTATTGAAAAAGTTAAATGTTTAAACCAGAATTTAACGTGAGAGATATATTATTTTTCAGTAATCATTTGGATTTTTTTCAATAAGAAAGTTCCACATATCTTTTTTTATTTCAATGAAAAAATTGTTAAAAAGAACAATTGGTACTAAAAGAAAGTACCTATCTTGATTGGGTAATCTAAAAAAAACAAATTTCGATTTAAGTGAAAATGTATGTATTCCCAAAACGCCTTGCCCAATCGCATCTGCGATAGCCACTATATATTACGACACAGTTCCACAACAAACGGATACTAATAAGCTATGGAACGTGGTTGAACTTTATGTAACCTTTCGTTAATTGTTGACCAGACTAAACATTTATCTTCAAATGGAAACAAACAAGAAATCTTGCAAAACTGAAATTTCTTTTCTATTGAAAGTAATATGAATTTTTCTTAAAATAATTATTATGCGATCCCATCGATTTTGTTAAACAACCGAGTATCTACCTTGTAGTGATGCAACCTCATTATATCGAGTTGGAGAACTTCCTAAAGTTGACTAACCAAATCTTATTTCAATTCAATATTAAAAATAAAAAAGCTATGGAGCCATTTCGTTATTGGTATATCATGGTCATTGACCCATATCACAATTAAACCTTCCGTTACAAAGTATACCTTACATTCCCATATAGGTATATTCATTCATTATCATGGTCATGGTTGTATTATTTTCTCTTCAATGTGGTTCCATCTGAGTCCTGGTAAGTTCTCACTGAAACAGCTTGTGAGTAGATATCTCCGTTAGTCCACATTCTCTGCACACGTTCATTGACTTCAATTTTTTGTTCTCAGAACGGTTCTGGACCTGTGAAGTCTCGTTTAGAGCGTTCTTTAGCTAGCTGGTCTTCCATTTCATTATCTGCAATCTTCTCATGTCCTGGCACTCATACTGTGTTATCTCTTATCAGCCTATTAAGGGATTCTTAACAGGTTTTTACCAGTCTAGACTTAGTGGTTGGATTCTAGATTGCTCAAAGAAGAGACAGCATGTGAACTTTGTAACAGAATAGTAAGGAAATTCCTTTCTATATTCGGAAATTTCTTGTAAGTTTTGTATGTCTATTCGGAGATTTTCGAGTAGTTCCCTGTGAATATTTGGCCGATAGAAATAGAAACGTCTGAAAGGGTATTTCTATACATATCTACTTATCTCGTTTTGCTATTGTTTACGTTGATTATTGAGTACGAGTAGGATCTAAATATTATTTATTGATGTGAAAACTTCTTTAGACACGTTGAGTATTTCTGGGTGGATACAAAACATTTACCATAGGAAATATTTATTTGAAAAACTTTTTATCTGTCAAATAGAATTTGTAATTTTTTCGTCTACTTTATTTTTGAGCTATAAATACATAATATAAATCATTAGTGACTACCTTCTGGCTTTTAACTTACTTATCGCTTTTATTATATTATTCTGCAAAGCTATGACAGTGTTAGAACATCAAAAAACATTGAATAAAATGTTCAGTAAAATAGGTAGGTTGAAGCGGCGACCCACACTGTGAAAGATACATTATGATATCTATGGAAGATACGCGCTCATCCATCGCACAAAGAAGTTCAAATATAAGTGACGTCAATAATACTTATCTATGAAACAAATAAATACTCTCAGTTTCTTAAGATTGATAAATAATGATGGTTTATTTACGTAACGTAACGTAATTTTTAGTTGCTTTCGTTCTCATCAGAATAAATATGAAATTACCAACCGTAAATAAAATGTCTACAGTCTACGAGTTGGCAAAACTTAAAGACGTTGTCAGAACATTTGGTAAAATTCCTCAATTTAGTTTGACATTAATTGTCTTAGTATTTACAAGATTTCAAATTAATTGTTTATTTTCATACCCAGGTAATTGATCAGACAAATCTGCAGTGTGTAAATGCCAAAGTAGTTAAACAGTAAATGTCAAGAGATAGTAACATCTTTGTTGAGTTATTTTGAACTAAAATAGATACCAAAGTGGGGACCTGCTTCTCCCGCTTAAGCTGTAAGTGACGAAAGTCACTTAGTACCATTTTTTAGAGTGAAACTATTACTATACCTAAGTTTATTTAATTAGCCATCTTGAAAGTTGAATAAAATGAAAAAAATACCTATTCATTTTTAAATAAAAATACTTACTCGCTCAATAATCAACGTAAACAAAGACAGAATAGGATAAGTATGTAAAATGTATGTAAAATTTCACAATATTTCGTGACTCGGTATCTGAACAAAGGAACAATTTTTCATCTTTGGAATAATCATACACTTGGCATTATCTCTTCGACGAAACGAGCACGATACAATACTGTGCTATTGTTATCGGATTACCGACTACCTGCTGTGGGATTTTTTCTTGAATCTTGGTACTGCAAGCGCCAAATGTGATGGCGAGCGATGCGCAACTCCCAACTAAATTACTATTGGATTACGATAAGCCCCTTGCCGGTCAGTGTCGTACCTATAATTAGTTTTAATTAGGGTAGCAAATGGAACATGATTTCTTTGTAATTTCTTTTCATATTTTATTAAGTATTATAGGTAGTAGTACACTTCATTAGAAAATTATAATATACTGATACACTTTTTAAAAAATAAACTTCAATCAGTCACTATCTGAATACAAATGGAAGATAGTACTCTGATTTTGTACCTGATTTGAATATAAGCCGACAATTAGGTATAAAGCCCATGATACCTCCTGCATGGATAATAATGAGTCTTGACCCCTTCGCAATATTTATAAATAACCCTTTGGTTGATTCATCCGTTCAGTTTTTAGATGTATGTCCACTATGAAGGTATGTTTCATCAAGAAACACAATTGGTCGCTGTTGGCTACGAAAATAGTTGATTTTTTGTGAATTCTTGACCCTCAATGCTCAAATGTCTATTTTTTTCATTAAAATGTTTCTATTACTTTCAGTCCTCCATTTGAAACCTATTTTTTTCAAATTCTACGAAGAGATGTCCCGGAAGCCACAATTCCCAAAACGTCATTAATTTTGTGCTGTAACTTTTTTACCGTAATACGACCCTTTCGTCTTATGAAAGTCGTAAATAATCCGTCTAATATTGGAACACTATTATTTTTCACATTTGATAACGTATCCGACTCACACTTGAACTTTGGAAATAATTGAACATTTTAAAAATTATTTCACGTGCCAGACTCTTGATAACTGGTTTTTTGTTAGGCAATGACATTTTTTCAGAAACAACCCAAAAATTATTCAGACAATGCCAAACGGCAATTGAATTGGAGGACAATTAATGATACGCCTCTGTACAGAGCATTTATATGTCTTGCAAGAGCTGTAATGGGAAAATGAGTTTGTGCGCTAGTGGCGGGCTCGCCATCACGTTCAGCGCTTGCAGTAAGTTGAAACGAAATATCTTGGAATGGAGTGTATAAAAAAAGTCCCTTTCAGCCGTTACTATTTCTATCTGACTGATATTCACACGGTACTGCTAGAAAATCTCCAAATAGGGATATGGAGATTATGAGAAATATCCTTTCTATTCGGCTCACCTTTTCCTTAGAACGAGGGCATAATTGCAGAAGGGCTCCCACCAATCAGAGTGGAGCCGAGCTGTGCATGTGTACATACAGCTTTTAACCTTCTGTTCGATAAAGTTGAATGAGAACATCGTAGAGCAGTGCAAGCGTGCTGGGCACATAACCCAGAGGTTGGTGGGTCCAATCCACGGCCTGCCAAGAGTTTTTTTATTATTCTATTGCTTTCTTTTTTTATCTCCTGATACTTTTATAGACAGTTACACTTTGATCTATGTCAGCTAACGGGGAGCGATGTTGATATACTGTATACCTTCTCCAATCATCTTCTTTGCTTTTATTTATAAATTTCAATCGTTTTCCTTGTCCTTCTTCTTCCTCCCTCATTGATGGGAGCTTTTCTGAACCTAACCTCTCCTGTTTTTAGATAGACCACTTTCGCTATCCCCGCCAGATCGCATCACGGTATTCTCCTCCGCAAAATTGTGTTAAAAACCATCAATTCATTTTTGAGAACATATTTCCTTGTACTAAATTTGGGGTGAATAAAAAATATTTGTTACATTCCGTAACATATTTATTTTTTCCTAATAAAGTGAGAAAAATGTGTGTTAATCGAATAGGTACGACTGCAATATTATCTAACGTTAGGTCACGTATTCCAAACGGTATTAACGATTTATGTTGTTTTTTCAGACCCTTCTCTCTCATGACCAAAATAGACTAATAATGACACTCTTTCCTTTTTTAGATACTTCGGTACTTACAAAACAACGATAATTTTTTTTACAACGTATTAGCTTTAGTAGTAGTGGTTAGTTATGTTTGTATGAGAGGTAGGTACTGGTATTTTAATATGAAATAAATTTTGTTTTAACGAATTATCGTGAATTTTTATTGTCTATGGACAAATTGTTAAGAAAATTTGGTAGTAGCCGTATCCACTAATAAAAAGGGAAAAATCAGTAATTCAAACGGGACAACATGACATATATATATATTATTCAATTGTTATTCTTTCCCCGTAGGAACCTTGACTAGGTACATTTTTAGATATCAAAAATGTGCATAAACCTCAAGTATACATTGCATGAAAACATCTGTCATCAACAAAACCTTTTTTGTTTATCAATATTGTATCTTTTAAACGAACATGGAAATTGATTTACAGAGTGGCGCATTACAAACAGTCCAGCTCAAATATTGTTGGCGGGGGAGGTTTTTGCGGCAAACCCCGAGACATAATTTAAAAGGTATTTCAATTCTCTTCAAAGACATGCTAACATTTTTGTAACTAACCCAACTAACAGGTGTTTTTTAGAATATAGTAACTTTAGGTAGGAACTATTGAAAGTTTATAATAGAAAAGTTTGATCACTTCCCATATAAAATTATATATTTTGAAATATTATAGCTTCCTCACCCCATTGTAAACAAACTTCCACTATCGATTTGACATAATATGAATAAACGCACGTTCTTTAATTTCCAGGTAGTAAAACAAAAACCTGGATACCTATGTCAATATTAATGAACAGTTTCGGCATAAAATCGACCTGATTCACATAGTACATAATAACGCTAATATTGAATTTATTCCATGCTCGGTCGCCTAAAGGGCACTATAGTCTGTTCGTCCTCAAGAAAAACCACTCGAAACTAAATCACGTGAACATTGAATGATCTAGGCAAGTGGATAAGGTTAAACGAGTCGTCCAATACGCGGCCGATTTTGAATAGATCACCCGTGGTCATTGTTCACATGCGTTAAACGGGGCCAGTTGAACTCAATAGAGTTTGGGCGGAAATTGAACAGTTCGTTACAAGAAACAATGTTATATACTCACTCCAAGATGTAAAGGAATTAATATTTAGTGCAGTTGGAAATATTACCGAAGAAACGTGACAAAAGTGCAATCGTCAAGTTAAAAAAATTGAAAACGGCATGTGGAATATGGATCAAAACAAAACGTACATAGCGTTATTGAATTAAGGAATCATTCTTACTGACTTATTTTAGGCGTTTTCGGAAACTTACTCCGGCTCACTAACTCGATCCAGAGAGGTCACGTGATGAATCACTCCGATCACCTACTCGGGTACTGTATTTTACGAACTAATAGGTTTCGTTTTTGATCTGACAGCTAACGTCATAACAAAACATACATCTCTTCTTCAACTTCGAAAAAAAAATCAAATGCCAACGCCGTTAATGTAGCAAAGCAACTTTTTTCATGTTTGATAAAAGCAATATAGGGTCAGGTGGGGCAAGAGCATTTTTGGGGCAAGTGCGTTATAAGCCTGAAAATATCTTAGCCTATTAAATGGAAGGAATCTATAATAAGGATATCCTATCTACAAGTATACTAAGCTACTTGACAAAGGGTGGCGCTGACCGACTAGTTTGTCGTTGTTTTAAAATTTCCTTAACGGCTCACTGTTTGTAACCTTGACGTGCATAGTTGTACTCGGTGATTTTTTCGTGACAATTTGAGCTGAATTTTTGTTGTTTCAAATAAAGTAATTGGTAAGTATATACTATCAAATACGTAGATTCTAATGGAATAGTCAGTTTTTTCGTATAACTACGGAAAAATTGAAAAAATCTTCATTTTGATATGATCTCTCATTTTAAGGTTATGGGGTAAGAGCGTGGCTGTAAACGAGGGAAAGTGCGTTGTAGTACGCACTTGCCCCACAGTGTAATTTTAGTAGTACGCACTTTCCCCACAGAGTAATTTTGGCGGTAAAGTGTGTTCTGTTTTAGGTTAGATTCTTAATAATTATTATGGTTCGAAATTATATTCGAAAATCTGAAAGAGGCAAGAATTATTCCAAGGAAACTTTCCTTCAGGCTATAGAAGATGTTAAAAGTGGAAGGTACTCTGCATATGCGGCAAGCAAATTACACAAAATTCCGCTAAATACTCTACTCGATCACATTAAAGGAAGAAGAGGTAAGAAGTCAGCCTCATATGGCCGTGCTACAGCACTTTCTGCAGAGGACGAAAATAAATTAGTTCATTGCTTAACCACTATGGAAAAGCATGGGTTTGGTCTCTCGCGAATGGAAGTAATGGATTTAGTGGGCAAATACGTTAAAGCGAATCAACTAGATACTCCGTTTCAGAATGGTATTCCTGGAAAAGATTGGCTGTTTTCCTTCATAAAACGTCATAAGCTATCCGTTAAAAAGCCGGAAAATGTTGAGATAGCAAGAAGAAAGAGTGTTGACCCTTTTATAATAAATAATTATTTTGATTTAGTTTCAAAGACTATCAAGAATCTTGGTATTGAAAACAAGCCACATTTAATTTGGAATTTGGACGAAACAAGTTTTTGTTCCGACCCGTCAAAAACCAAAGTCGTAGGAAAAAAAGGAGCCAAGGCGACCAGGACGACAAGCACTTCCGGCAGAGAAAACACATCGGTGCTTTTTGCATGCAATGCGAGAGGTGAAAAAGCCCCTCCTTTGATTATATTTAAAGGAAAGCAAATATGGACACATATGATGCCTCCAGAGGGAAAAGGATTTCCCGAAACTACCTATGCTGCCTCACCCAATGGATGGATGCAAACCGACATCTTTGAAAACTATTTCAAAAACAGTTTTTTGAGAACCATAGGTAGTGAACGGCCAGTGCTTTTGTTTTGTTATGGGCATGCAACTCATGTTAGCCTAAACCTTATCCAAACGGCATACTCAAGTGACGATTATATAATAAGTTTTCGAAAACGCCTTTTGTTTTCTTTACATTTTCATGCGATTATGTTTGTCACTCAATAATTGTAGTAAAATAATATTATATTTTCAAACAGTTACTATTGAATTACAATAAAATATTTCGTCAACTTTGAGTACAACTCTGTTACATCCGATAAACACCTGTTAGATAGGGGATTATTGCATTCCAATATTTATAAAATATACCTGTTCAGTTAAACTATATTGATTTTTGAAAAAAATGTGGATGAGTTTTTTTAGACGTAACTTGAAGATTTATTGAATTAAAATAGATTGGAATTTTTCCTGCTAGAAGTAGATATTATTGGATTGAATAGTAACATTCAAAAAAAAGTAAAAATATACAGTTTGTTACTTTTATCCATTTCCTCAAATGTACAAAGTATCAGTATTTTCTCTTCTCCCTACAAGAAGAAACGAAAATAGCACCTAGTGTATTATTTTATAAATTTAGCGTATCAAAACTTGGGAGATGATAGGAATGCTAAAAATAACGATACCTATAAGGTACTACATACCTACATCATATAAAATGTGTACCTTACTTCCTTTTTTTACAGAAATATAGGACTCTCTATCTATTGAATTGTAAATTTTATGTAGAAAGTAACCGTTTGGGAGATTTAGGTGTAGCATTTAAAAGTAAAAAAAAAACAAATATGCAGCATTAACCATTGAACTTAGTACTTGTCTGAGTTCACAAGGACAGTCTATTCTCAAACAGTTAAATTTTTGCCGCAAGCGAGGTTGTATTTTTGTATATAAAAAAGAACAATCTTCCTTGCGACAAAAAAGGTCACTGTTTGAGAATAGACCGCCGATCTGTATGTGACGACGGCAGGTGTGCATTTTTTATTTCTATCTTCAGATGCCTTTAGTTCTCCCAAGTTTTTGGTACAAAATCCTGGGATACCCTGTCTACAGGATGCTTTTGGAAGTGGCAACGTCGCTAGTTAATTGGAAACATACAAATTTTTATATTATTAATATACTATACTATACACTACTACTATATACACTATACACTACTACTACTACTACACTATATACTATACTATATTTCTTAATGTCTGACAGCACAGTAGGCTCATTAAATATTCAAATAGAAATTTATCTTTTACAGAGTGATCCTAAGAATTTTACAAGTAAATACTAAAATTCTAATGCAAAACAAGTAGGTGTCTGTATTGGTCATCTATACATCCCTGTTTCAGCTCAAAATACAATATAGTAATAAAACTGAACAATGCCAGATAAACGATAAATATTGCGGCAGTGGCGGAGATTTCGATCAGTTTATTCTGCTTATTTAATTACATGATTCACAGCATCTCTCCAGTTCTCTTCAGTTATTGTTGTCAATGAGTACTTCATTAGTTCACGAACATCTTTCATTTTAAATGTTTTATTATGTCCAGCTACATAACCTTTCATTTGGGCCCATATTAACTCTATCGCATTTAATTCACAATGGTATGGCGACAAACGAAGCACTGTTATCACACGATTCTTGGCTATTTCATCAATAAAAAACTTTTTGAATTGTAGCTTGTGATCTGAAGCAACCTTTAAAAGTTCTTTTTCCAACATATCATCTTCAAATGGTATATCTTTTACGATTAACCAGTTTCTAATATTAGCTTTTCTCCAAGAGGTAGATGGAAGATTTTCTGTTAATCGCGAATGATAAGTGGCATTGTCCATTAATTCGATCATTTGTGTAAAATACTCTTCAAAAACATCTGCAGTCATTTCTACATGATAGTCTTTGGTTGATGTTGACCGAAACTCCAGTAAACCACCTTCAACGAACCCTTGATTGCATCCAATATGCGTTATTATTAGTCGGCGACCTTTACCGATAGGAGTTTTCAGTCCAGTAGATAAACCTTCTATCAAAGCTTGATGACTGGTTTTAATACTTTTGTCCTGCCATATTTTTTTCACTGAATGTCCTTCATTGAGCCATGTCTCATCTAGATAATAGATTTTTCTTCCCTCCTGTCTGTATTTTCGGATATCTCGTAAATACTGTCGTCTCCAACATATTATTTGCTCGTTGTCAATTAGCACTGATTTGCGACTTTGCTTCTCCCAAGTAAAATTTAATTTGTGTAATATTTTCGCCCTATGTCAGGCAAATTCTCGTCCCTCTTTACCATTCTTAGAACGTAAGCGACTCTAAGCAAAACAAATTATACAAATTTGGGCGAGACCAAGTTTCACCGTATATACCTGCAAAATTTCTAAGTAGTCATTAGGACAATCCCTAGTAGGACCCTATTGTAATGTTGCTTGGAAATTATCAAGTTGTTTTAACTAACCGAATTTAGATTCATATTACCTTTATACATCAGATCGGGTATAAAATTAAATAGTAAATAAATTCCTTAGATGAACGATGACGCTTATGGTTTACTACCTGACTAGCATCTGTGACCTTTTCGCGTGCTGTCAGACAATAAGAAACAAACTTATAATAAACTTTTTTTTCAGATTAAAATCGAGCATCTAGGAAATTTCCAAATTCAAACGACTTCTAGAATAGTGACCTTACTCGCCATTGATATTTTTTCTCGAATCTTATGTGCATGACGATTTTGGAGAATTTTGTCCTGGAAAAAGGATGATAGGGCTGAAAGCTCGAATAGCTAACGTTCTATTCTTTTCGGGAATAGCATGTGCTGGAATTTTAGACAACTTCAATTGGGCAAGATCGGATAGAATCGAAGTTAATTTGCCGTGGTTACCATGTAAGTCATAATTTTTAAGAATGAGCATTCAATTGATAAAACGGTAAAATTTGGAAAGTGATAGGTAGCTTGTTAGCAGTAACGCTCTGTATATCTATATTTTAAAAAAATATGTATATAAACAAAAGTTAGGTAAGTTCACAAATATTGGATTTATGTTGAAAATTATTGACTGCTGTAGGTAATCATCAAGGCTTTGTCTGTTATATATTATTTAATATTTATTCGCCTATCTAACTATTTTTATTTGTTTCCCAATTGATAATTTTTAAAATTTTAGGCAAGTTGTTTTTTTTCATTGTGGTTTAATATTTAGAATTTTGTTTCGAATAATGCCTAGACGTAAATTTGGTGCGGATGAAGCTAGTAAGGCTATTGGTATCTTAAAAGAGGAGTTTTCCGCATATCAAGCAGCCAGTTACGTGAGAGAAATACCAAGGGTTACCACCAGCTGAGAAGAGCCTTGAATTCCCATGAACCACCTCCACAGACACTCGTAGAACTTTTACCCCAACTTTCGAGAAGAATCGACAAGCTACTTCAATGACCTTATTGAAAGTATGCAGAGGAGTTGTTTGACCAAAACCACCAGCAGAGAAGAGCCTTGAATTCCCATGAACCACCTTTACAGACACTCGTAGAACTTTTACCACAACTTTCGAGAAGAATCGACAAGCTTCTTCAATGACCTTATTGAAAGTACGCAGAGGAGTTGTTTGACTAAAACTGGAAACATCCTCGTTATTAACGAATCTAAGCTTCATTCCAAGATATTTCGTTTTGACTTATGATAACTTTATTGATTCAAGACCAAAACCGTTGAGTGATAAATATAACACACAACGCCAAAACCCTCAGCGGGTAGTCGTTAATTCGATAACAATAGCACGTATCGTAGGTACTTGTTTCCTCGAAAAGATAATACGATCATTTTACAACTGAAATATTTGGCTGGTAAATTAATATTGGAAATTTTTTTATTTATTTCATTATCTATTTATTTATTTATTTGTGATTCGGAAAAAAAATTTCCGAATTTTTATTTTTCAAGTTACAAGTATTTTTGACGAATAAATTGTTGTTGACCACCTTATCTATGAATATTTTAATCTGATTGTGTAAATATAAAAATAACCGGAGTTAGTAATTTGGTCCCCAAAGATGACCTCACAGATATTTAGGAGGTAATTGGGTCCCCGTGGCCGGCAGGTATAATATTCCGTACAAGTAATTTCGTCCCCGCAATCAGGTATATGCTTTCGGTTCAAAGAAGAAATAAAATCAAAACATGAAAATAGTTTAAAGGTTTTAATTTCAACTCTATGGCATGAACATATAAATAATTTTTACACAAATGAGAATTTCAAAATCTTACACATTTAAATGAAATACATGTTAAAAAATGAGTTCTATCTATT
>CAJUYI010000875.1:62804-77269 GCA_910591695.1 Galerucella pusilla | reverse complement strand
TAAGTGCATATTCCTTTCAATTCGATTAGTTTGGTATATTTTATAGGTTAATAATTATATTTCGTTACATTATTTTCAAATATCCCGAAAATTAATAAAATATTGTATCTACCGGGGGCCATTCTCATCTTTACCAGTAGGTATAGAGTATAGATTGGCAACCTATACGCGGAATCGGTAAGGGGAGGAAGGATTCATGGCCGATATATGTCATTAACATACCCAACGGCGTACGGTATTTTGTGAAAGTATTAAAAGTTCATTTCTTGATTATGTTTATATAGAAACTGATTCATGCTTTGCTTTAAAGGTAAGGTATTTTTCAATGTGGATATGGAATAATTCAAAATCACAACAAAATAAATATATTTAACCATACCTATGTATGTATGTATTCTGGGGTGACATTCACTGAGACCCGAAAGATCTAATGTGCCCCCTTACTTGTACTTAGTTTCTGAGGAGAGTCTCAGAAACTAGTAGCTCCTTCAGTCCTATTTCCCGGAGAGGATATCTGCAGGTTTCTTCTTCCATGCCATAAAATCTACATACTCCTTCCTCCACTATTTTGAGCTTTTTCATTTGCCCATTCAGGCGACAATGTCCCGTTAGGGCCCCTGTTAAAACTCTTAGCGCAGTTTTACTTTGACTTATGCATTCTTTTGATCTCAACAGGTTGTAGTCACCCAGAAGAGTCTTCGATTGTATAAGCACTACTAGATCTTTCCAATGGTCAAATCTTCTCTTTTTCTTGGCTTTACCTTTCTTCCAATATTACATTGGGGCTGATTCAGCAAAAGGTTCAGGTTCAGGGCCCCAGAAAGGTATTTGTCCCCCTCTTTGCTAGTTCATATGCTATTTCATTTCCTTCTATTCCAGTGTATCCTGGAATCCATAGTAAGGTGATTATATTGTTCTCGCCTAGTTCATTGAGTGTGTCTAGCCATTCCCACGCCATTTTTTAACTGATTACACAAGAGCTCAGTGCTTTAATGGCTGCTTGACTATCCGACATTATGATAATCCTTTGTCTTTTGTATCCTTTTTAACCATACCTAATATATATAATTTGTTTGCAAGTAAATGATGAAATAAAACAATTTAATTTGTTGTCAAGTACCTACTTTATTTTAAAAATACAAAAATTGCTATAATAGTTGATTTCCTAATAAAGAAAACACAGTGCCATGTCAGAAATAGTAAAATATATAAGTACCTACCTACATAAAATGTATATTTTAAACTGAACTTGCACATAACATTCACTACACTATTCTGAATCTTCTGTTATCTCACAAGGTCCACAGACAGGTATTAGGTAGCTGAAGATTGATAAGAAATAAATGTCACCAATTGGTTTCAATATCTTTATTGGTTTTAGTAATCTCTACATTGGTGAAAGGCACCAATATATTAGATAGATAGATTTTATGAGGTGGCTTTTGGCCTATTCCACTGAGACCTTTTTAGATCTTTTGTGGTCCTCTAAACTCTAGATTACATTCTCCAGCCTGACTATTTTTAAAAAGTCTATTAGTGTGGAGACTGAACCTTTCATATAGCTCTCTGTCAATGGCTTTTCTTCGCCTAATGCAAAAAACCGCACATTTGCCAGGCTATCGCACTGACACAGAATGTGTTCTGCCTTTCTTCTTCTAGGTGACAAAACATGCACATATCTTAGTTTGTCAATCCCATCAGCTTTAAATGCCTATTGCCATCAGTCCCGTTAACAGGTCCACTACAGCTTTGACGGTTTTCCTATCTTTGGCCATCATATGTGCTGTGAGTTTTGGCGAGTGTTCTATTATCCCTAGAGTGGACGCGTGTTATTATTTTACAAGAAGGGGTGCGTTGGGTCCCACATACCCAAAAACAAAAACCTAATTCTCAAAATCAAAGATATTTTTAAAAAATTGTATCAAATGGTTTTAATGTAGTTAGAAAAGAACATAAAAAACTGCGAACAAACATATTTTGATTCTTTTTTAAAAATTAAACCAAGATTCACATAAACAATATTTTTTGGTAAGGTTGCACTGAACACCCTGTAGAAATGTTATTCCGCAAATGTCATTACACAAACTTGGCACATTACGGTATGTTCTAAGCAAATGAATTTTTGACAAATACGGCACTTGTATCGCCTTTTGCGATCTTTTCAGAAAGCGCCTCTGCCACGTTTATTTCCCACTACTGACACTGGCACCACCATTTCAGTTCCAGTAAATGTCGCTGCAGCTTGTCCAATTTCTCTTGGTAGGTAATCACCTCACTTCCTCTCTAACGTAAGGATCCATTATTCTGAAGAAAAAAATAGTTATAGTAGAGGAAGGTTGTCTAAATCGTACCACTTTTTACAATTTATTTATTTTCTACCTTATAATAAATCCCTGTGCAAAAGCACCATAACCCTAAGAAGTATTGGTTATTTACATAGGTTAATCTAATTTTTAATCACTAATATTGTGGTAATTTGTGCAAGGTAATACACTTTTTGTCAAGTGATGCAATCGGTACGATTTAGGAAACTATCAATTAGCTCCAAAACAGGAAATCGTTCACAATAACTCAGACAGCAACCGCACACTCACCAAACTTTGTCTCGCCACTACGACCAAGCACTAGTTGCTAGTAGCGCCGCACGAGCGCTGTAGTCACTTTATTTCTAATTAAAATTAAGGTGGTACGATTTAGGAGGCGGTACGACTAAGGCAACTCTCCTCTACCTGTGTGTAGCTATTTTATAATATGAATAACTTTGGTGCACAACAATAAAACTTACACAATCAGGCGCGTTGGGTCTAATAGACCGAAATCAGTCCTAGAACCTATACTATTCACTTCACAGCGCTGAAACTACTAATTAACGTACATTCTAATCTAACTTGAAGGTACTGAGGCACACGGACCTCAATGTCCTCTCTGAAAAAAGCATCAACAATATTAAAATCTCCTTGGGCCGGACGGACCCGACGCGTCCACTCCAGGGTTATGAACTGTTTCGCTTGCCTCTGTCCACCATTTCAGAGATTTGTGGGTGACCCACTTCTTTGTTCCTATTCTTGTAATAGTTTTTGCCACGCCGCAGAAGGGTTCCGGCCCAACGAATGACATTGATGAGCCTTGTTTGGTCATTTCATCCGCTTTTTCGTTGCCCTTATGACCCTCGTGCCCCAGTACTCAGGCTACCGTAACATTGCTACGATCGCCCAGTGACTTTAGTGCCCGCACACACTTCCATACTAGCTTAGAATTGACCTCTACGGAGTTGAGTGTCTTTAGCGCAGCTTGGCTGTCTGTGAAGATGGCACCAATGATAGGAAAACGCATTTTTTCTATCTGTTGTATATGTTTGCTCCAATTTATTTATATTTTCATCAACTATTTTCAATTTTTAACAATTTAAATACCTACTTCTAGTTTTTATCCTAAGTAATGTTTACTATTTGACTACTGCCATACAGTATCAGTTTTAGGAATGGCTGGTGCAAATGAGCCTAACCTATTAATAAATATTTTCCATGGTTGTTTAATGGTAGAAAACATCTATTTTTCATCTCAAATTGGGATTAGAACTTTCTCAAGTAACTATAGCGTTTATTAGGTTAAAACTTCCCGCCAGCATTTCGAGCACATTAAATTGAAAGTTTATTTGTTTTAGCGCTATCTTAATCGCCATCTCATTAAAAATAAGTTTGGTATGTAAATTATGTAAAGCGGAAAGATTACGTTCGCGGTTAACTGAATTTAAAACATTTCCCGTGAGTGTTGCAAGTTTAAACTCGGGGGGTTGATATTATTTCAAATATGCCTAAGGTTATTATAGACCAGTACATTGGAAACTTTGTGACAGTTCTAATGAATCTCAATCATGTAAAGTCAAGATTCCAACATCACTCCTACGAGCATAAAATCACAAAATACTGACAGATTCGGTTGAAGCTTCAGGCGCCAACTTGAAAAAACGTTTTTGTCCGATATCTCCGGAACTTGGCTTTTCATTATTGTGGAAAATAAACTTTTGCATCTTTTGTTTCCCCAAACTTTTTTTGTAAAGCTTACGGCTTAAAACTTATGGCCCATTTAATTAACATGTTCTTCTATCTCAGTCGATAACTCTTGAAATATTGTATTAATCAATAAATTGCATTTATCCATCTTTCAAGATCAATTTATTTTCTACAAATTTTGTTTAAAACTTTTTTTTCTAATGTCCATACCTTTTGAGATATATAATTCTATATTTACTGGCATATACCTCCATATCCTACTGCTTGTGACATAATTATTGAAGTGCAGCAATTGGCTTGAATGTAAAGGATAAAAATATAACAAATCACATGCATAGATCAACAAATGCTTCATAGTTTTATTACAAATTTTACAAGCTCATTGCTTGGTTTGGTAACAGCATAAAATTATCTCGTCTATTATCAATGTCCAAGGGATATTAGTACTGATGATAGATTTGATCTACTACTCTTATGAAAGGTACACTCCAATCAAATTTATGCACTGAAAGTCAAACAGACAATTTGGAAGTTTTTTTCATAAGGTTTAGTGTGATTCAATTGCAAATTTTGAAAATACTCGATTTAATAAGCAATCTATAATTAAATTAAAATAAATTGCTCCAAATAACTGATATAAGGGTTAACTGTATTGCAATGAGTTAATAAATCAGACAACAGTAATTAATTGTTAATAAAAATAGTACATGAAGGAACTTCAAACTTTATGAATACAAAAGGGACAGGGTAATTTAAAAAAGCAACAGACTACAGTCACATTAATATATGGCAACAATTTTGGGTATACTGCAGTAAGATAAAGCTTCTCACTAAATAATAATGAGCAAATTTCATATCCTACAACAGTTTAGAAACCAGGACAAGCAACTGAAGGTTGAGGGTAGATACTATCATGTATATCATAAAAGTAAATATTGAGGGAAGTAAATCAAATTTTGAAATAAAATAAAGAGCACAAAGTACATAAAATGTCTGACTACATGTTTGTAAGACTAATTTTAGGTTGTATTTAGAGTTAAGAGTGTTTAAATAGGTAAATAAAAGTTTTTGAAATAGTGACAGATAGTGATCCGAACAATGTATTTCAATTGGGCCGTGCGCGATTAATAATAGACAGAATCTAATGAAATTTGAAGGAAAATTATAATATAATGTGCTTTTCAAGTCCCAATTGTCAAAAGGACAATATTTAATGATTTTGAGAAAGAGATAATTTTGACTGGACTCGTATATTATAGAAATGTCAGAATTTTATGAGTTTTAATAAAAATCAGGTTACCTGGGAAAATAGCTCCCATAAGAAATGCATTGGGAAGAAAAGTCAGTACATCTTGAACCTTTTCTCAGTGAGGTTGTTCGCATGTTCGCTGCCGATTCAAAAAACAAAAGAATAACTTGTGACACTAAGCTGCTATCAAAAATATGGTATGGGCCATGGATGTTGGGCTCGTAAAAGAACGCTACCACTGGTTGGAACACTAGTGGGTTCGCCAAAATTTCCGGTTAGGGGTAGAGTGCTCCCGGCGTCGGTGATTAGCCTCAGTCGCAGAAATAGACCGACGTTAAATAACAGAATAAAAAAAATATTAATAAAACTTAAATTAGATGTACTAATTAGAATGGTTTTTTTACCTGATATAGATAAACGTTTCACCAAAACATATATCAATCATCAGTATTAATGAATTAATTCAAACTTGCTCATATTGAATGTTGAATGTAATGAAAATTAACGACCTTTTTAAAAATAAAAACTAACCTAAAAGTATTTGGCCTCGACCATAGAGAAATATAATCTAATGGCCTCGACCTCCTGTCACAATTTTAAGCTGTAATTCATAAAGTAAATGGTATAAATACATTGAATATTTGAAATAATAATTATATATGAGTTATTGTGTATTAACTTTTGTTGAATCTGATTTGGTCGAAACTGTGTTGTTTATTAAAATAGAATTATGTTGGAACCACTTGTTCTGGGAAGGCGAAAAGAAGAGGAGAACATAAATCTCTGGTTGACAAACTTTTGTCAGGACATCCATATAAGTATTTTCCTATGGTACATACTTCGGATAAAAAAAAGGAAAATGATTCATATTAAACGAGGTGGGTGTTGATGTCATATTTTATTTGCAGTAAACCACACAGTAAGCTCCCAAATACGCGAACAAGCCGCCTGAGGTTTCAAATGCCAAGAGTTCTCGTGCTTTAAAATTATAGGTTTTTATTTAATTTTCGACAGGGTAATATCTTATAAATTTATATTTCTTGAAACCTTACGATACCGGGCAATATTTACATACAGGGTGATCTACCTGGCGCGTTACACCCATAAATTCATCTCAAATTAAATATTCATTAATTGTTACAACTGGAAGGTATATAAGTATTCTTTTAACCATTTTAAACCTAGAAAATAGATCCTCAAGTGCAGACTATCATTTTGGTAGGAAAAACTTTCCCTACAAGATGGTATATTTTTTAATTTTCAGTAAAATTGATCTCAGCCCAAAATATTCTAGGATTTTGGAGATGAAAATATTTTTTCTTGAGTTTAGGAATTCGATTTGCCAATGAACTTTGTCTTGTAGCAATCAAAATATACTCTTTTGTGCGTGTCCTGGTTTTAGCAATTGACAATATTATTGTCTTTTTTAAATAATTTTTCAATATAAGTTATGGAATTTCAAATATATGAATTAGTATTATTTGAAGGCTTTAGACTTGTTCCATTTTTTTGTCTTAAAACCTCTAAGCTCTTATTATTTTTATGAGAAAATTTAAAAAAAAAAACAGCTTAAGCAGGAGATCAGAAAATTGTTTTGCTTATCTTTAACCTTTTCCATTTTCTTCTCTAATTTTTTTAAAAATATATAATATATAATTATACTGTGTGATCATTTGCAGGGACGTATATAAGGGAGGGGGGTTTGGAGGAAATTGAATGAAGTTTTAAGAATTATTAATGGACTGTACATTTGATAATCTCCATAACTTTTAGCATCTTCGAGAGCAATCGAAGGACCACCGATAATGAGGTATCGGACCTTGTCATTCTTGGCTTAAGCTAGAGGAATGACTCTAATAAATAAAGGTTTCAGTCGAAATAAATCAGGTGAATGAAAATCCAGGCTTCCAGCAGGTATCTATTTATTTAGATGAACAACGGGAAAAACTATAGTCCTAAATTGACACTAAGAGAGTAATATACACAGGTTATTAAAGTCTATATTAGCTATAAAGGTTATGAAGAGTTTTAGAGGAAAATATACACAAATTATTTAAGTCCGTATAGGTATTAAAGTTCATGACCGATATTATAGCTACCGTTTACACTAAATTAAAGAAAACAACCGCACAATTTACAGTTCACTATTGATGTCAGTAAGTGATATTATTATAAACAAATAGTCTGAAGTGATCAGCGAAGATAAAATGTTGTTAATTTTAAAACATAATCGATTTGAATGATTTGGCAACTGTGCCAGATAGATGGCTCCTGTTTGGAACCACGTGAAAATTTGATAATCAAATCCAGAGAAACAAATTAACCTTTAAGTAACTGTACTTACAGTAATCCTCAAAATTGTCACTAACTTAAACAACTAAAGAAAATTGAATAAAACCCATTTTCTAGGGTGAGAAAACATGAGAGAGAAGCACTGAGTACCACTCGGCAGATTGCCTTGCTATCGACTGCTACTAACGAGCAACGACTCGCCCTTCGGTTATTGTTTTTAGCGGTCTTTAAGAGAATCGGCTAACATCGCCTAATTTTCGCGCCAACGGGGAACTTTGGACGTGGTAGCGTAAGGGTGAGGATTAAATATTGTCAGGGCCGTACGGACCCGCTTTGTGCGAATTTTAATTGAAATTCGAACATACTGGGAAGAGGGGGGAAAATCGGATAAGAAAATTGTGCAGTCAGTACAGTAACAATGTATAAATCTATTCCGCAGTTGGAAGAGGTGCTAGTTTAACGATTGGGCGAGTATACTCACCATCGGCAGTTTTGACTCTGGCAGCACGAACTTTTCCATCTTTGCCTGGAAGTAACTCAATCACCCTGCCTAGGGGCCAGTTCAATGGGGGGCGGTCTTCGGACCGAATAAGGACGAGTTGATTAAGAGATATGTTTTCGCAGGGGCGTTGCCATTTAGGGCGGTGTTGCAGCTGGTGAAGGTAGTCGAGTGACCACCTCCTCCAGAACTCTTGTTGCAGTTTAGAACAGTGTTTCCAGAAGGAAAGTCGATTTAATGGGACTGAAGAGACATCTCTTTCGGGGTATGCTGTGAGGGGGGCTCCGATCAGGAAATGACCTGGAGTGAGGGGTAGGAGATCGTTAGGGTCGTTCGATAACGGGAATAGAGGACGACTATTTAGAATAGCCTCTATTTGGGTCAAGATCGTAGCAAGCTCTTCAAAGGTTAAGCACGAATTACCCAGAATTTTTACCAAATGGGATTTAACGCTTTTTACGGCAGCTTCCCAAATACCGCCCCAATGGGGGGATCGAGGGGGGATGAACTTCCACTGTATTTCCGTAGAGGCTAGGAATGAATTGATATTTTGTAAATTATCATTATTTTTGAAAAAGGCAGAAAGATCCTTCAACTGATTTCGGGCACCGACGAAGTTAGACCCATTGTCCGAAAATATAGTTTCTGGATTGCCTCGTCGACTCACGAATCTCTTCAACGCGGCAATGAAAGCCTCGGTGGACAAGTCTGACACCAACTCGAGGTGTATGGCCTTGGTGACCATACAAACAAATATAGATATATACGATTTCAAATTTGGAGCTTTTCTCAAACGGGAAGATCGGATTGTAACTGGTCCGGCAAAATCAACACCAGTTTTTGAAAATGGACGGCATTCTTGTATTCTATCAAGCGGTAAAGGGGCCATTATTTGTGATGCAAATTGAGCATTAAATCGAAAACAGACAATACATTTTTTGATTAATTGCTTAATTTTTCTAACACCGTTAAGGGGCCAATATCTTTGTCGAAAGTTACCAAGTACGTTTTGAGCACCTGTATGACCAAGTCGTCTATGCTCTTGGAGTAAAAGTAGATCTACAACGTGATTGTTTTGTGGTAGTAATATAGGAAACTTTTTATCGAAATGTAAATTGGACAATTCTAAACGACCACCAATACGAAGCAGTCCCTTGTCATCAAGAAAGACGTTTAAAGGAAGTAATTGTTTGTCAAGGATGGGTTTATTTTGTTTCAATAAACTAATATCTTTACTGAAGTGAGAAGTTTGTATCTGTTTTATAATGAAGTCATGAGAGGCATGAAGTTCCTCTACCGTTAAAGGGGTAAATTGTTCTGAAGGTCTTTTAAGCAATTTATTAACAAATCTAAATATATACGCAACTGAGCCTTGAAGTGTTCGGAACTTCGAGAACCTAGAGAAGTAGGTATCCCAAAAATTGGTTTCTACTGACACCAAAGATATTTTGACCTGTTTACCTTCAGGTAACTGGTCAACGAACTCAAAAGTATCGAGGGAATCAAAGTCTTTTCCTTCACACAAGAATTTGGGACCTTCAAACCAAAAGGGACGGCTATCAGCCGAAAATTTTCCCCGTGATAACAAATCTGCGGGATTCAACATGGATTTTATGTGTCTCCAAGTCGAACCTTTACTGTGATCTTGGATAGTAGCGACTCGCCTTGCAACAAAAGAGGAAAAATCATTAGTGTTACGCTTGACCCAACTTAAGGCAACGAGGGAGTCTGACCATAAATTTACAGAGTCAATACAAATACAGTTATTCAAAATATGTAAAACTCGAGAGGAAAGTTTTGCCAGGAGTTCCATAGCGCAGAGCTCCAATTTAGGAATGGTTAATTTGCTCTTCAAGGGATTTACTCGCGATTTAGCAGCTAGGAGTCGAGAGGAGAATGAATTATCTGCGTAAGAAGTAACAATATACAAACAGCCTCCGTATGCCAATTGACTTGCATCGCAGAACCCATGCATGGAGATAGAGGCTACTTCTTTATTGTAATGTAAATATCTGGGAATAGAAAGATTTGAAATTTCAGAAAGGGTTACAAAAAATTTTTTCCAAGCTAGGAGAATATTTGAATCCACAATGGGTGCGTCCCAAGAAATTTTAGTTTGCCAAAGTGTTTGCATAATTAGTTTTCCTGAAACAATTAAAGGATTTACTAAGCCCTGAGGATCGAAGACGCTACAAATGATTGAGAGAATTATTCGTTTGGTCAAAACAGCTGGGTTTTGCAAATTAGTTATACGGATAAGTAGAAAGTCGGAAACAGGGTTCCATTTTAGACCTAGAATTTTACTAGGAGTACCATCGAGGTTTAGATCAAGTTCGCTATTGGAAGCAGATGAAATGGAACGTAAAAAATCGGAAGAGTTGGATTGCCACTTATGGAGATGGAATCCATGTTTACCTAGGACTATTTTTAATTCTGAGTAAATTAGTTTCAAATCACTATGGGTATTAGTACCCGTTAATATGTCATCCATATACGTTTGGAATAACAGAGCATTTTGAGCATTAGGAAACTGATCATTCTTCAAAGCTATATCCTTCAAAACTCGGGTAGCTAAAAAAGGAGCGCAATTCTGCCCAAAACTGAGACTCGATAACTGAAGACATTTGAAAGGTTGGGACGGATGATCCCTCCAAAGGATATTTTGAAAATGACGTTGTGACGGGTTAATATCAATGTAGCGATACATCATTTTGATATCTGCACAGATCACAAACTTAAAGCATCGGAATCTACAAAGGATATCAAACAGGTTGTCCTGTACCTGATATCCCTTGGACGTTAAATCATTCAAAGAGTAGCCGGAGTCGGTCTTGGCAGAGAAATCCATTACGACTCGCGTCTTAGTAGAAGTGGCATCTTCACGCAACACTGCCCGATGAGGGATGAAATAATTAAATTCATTAAATTGATAATTGTAAAGCGAAAATGGGACAACTTTCGCATGGTTAAGCGAAAGATATTCTTCGACCACTAACTTATAATCATTAAAAAAATCATTATTGCAAGAGAACTTTTTTTCCAGAGAAAGAAATCTCTGGCGTGCCATGCAGAAAGATTGGCCTAATTTCTTATTAGTTTCAAGGAACGGCATATCGACTTGGTATCGCCCTGAAGGAAGGATAATGGTTGTATCCAAGAATTTTTTCTCTACAAAGTGTTCGTCGGAAAGGGATTTTTCCATGTTTGGTAGTTCTTCCCTCTCCCAAAATTTTTCAATCACATTATGCAATTTTTCATAATCAGCTTGTTCATCAACAACGGTTAGGAAAGTAGAAACAAAATTATTATTAGAAGAATGTACATGTACCGAGTCTGGCCTAACTGGGCCAGCAACAACGTATCCCAGTTTGGTATCTACGAATGAGGGTAAATTTGCCCCTAAATTTATAACATTGGGGTTGAGTAAATTAAAGTAGAGATCGGCTCCGATAAGCAGGTCTATTGGGCCACTCTCGAAAAAGTACGGATCAGCTAAGTCAAGTTTGACATTAGTAGGCAGTTTAAATGCCTCAGGAGAAATAGAAAACTGAGGAAGATTATTAGTGATCTTCTCTATAATGGAGCAAACAATACTGAAGGTCTCATTGGGTGAAACAAGTGATTTGAAGTGAAGATTTATTACTTCGGTGCTCTGAGTACAATTATTGTTACCTAACCCGGATATGTTCAAAGTTTGACGTTTGGAAGATAAATTAAGATTTCGCGCAAATGAACGAGTCACCAAACTCATTTGGCTAGCAGAATCAAGCAATGCTCTACCAATTATCCAACGGCCATTTGGACATTCAATTTTCACTAAGGCTGTGGGTAAAAGAACAACTTTATGTGCAGTAGACAAGGTCGCCAACGTCGTAGGATTAGACGAAACATGTTCCAGATTATCAAAAGACCTATTATTTACACTATTAACATGAGTATTTACAAAAGTAGAGGTAGTTGGATTATTTACATTAGCAGTAGAATAATTTTGATTATTATTTACATGAGAATCATTTCTACGGGGTGAACTTCTATTTTGAGAAGTGCCAGGGACATTATTATTTACAGGAGAATCATTACTACAAGAACTTCTATTTTGAGAAGTGCCAGGGACATTTCTATTGGGGATAACGATGCCTGGCCTAGCTGAATTTTCAAAGTGTAAGTAGGAGTGGTGAGATTTATTGCATGATAAACACCGCTTTAAAGACTTGCAATCAGAAAGACTGTGATTTAAACTTAGACAGTTTAAACAACCTTTTTTGGCTTTAACAAGTTGATACCTGTCCCGCGGATTCAGTGAAATAAATTTGGAACATCCATAGATAGAGTGTCCATTTGCAGAACAACAATAACAGCTGGATTTATTTGTAGATATGAGCGTAACATTATTCCTACGAGAATTTTCTTTCGCATGAGATTTAGAATTATGGGGGTCAAAGAGATTCAAATTTTCGAGAACTGACTGTCTTCTCTTTAAGAAATCAAAAAAAGCTTCTGCGCAAGGTATCTTACCCGATTCTCTTTCACTTTCAAACGCTTTTCTAGAATTAAAATCGAGCTTCTGCTCCAATAAGTATACTACCAAAGATTCAAAGTTTTCTTTAGAGGTTAAATTAAGATTATTTATTAATTCAAATGATTTTTGAGCTGATATATAAAATTCTTTCAAGTCTACCGCAGTACCTTTCGCTAATGACTTCAGTTCCACTAAGCCTTGAAATAAAGTATTTAAAAGTTTGTATTTGTCGTCATACGCTTCTTGAAGTATTTTAAGCGCGACATCTAGGTTTTGATTTGTCAGACTCAACGAATCTATCAACTGTAAAGGCTGTCCGCGCAATAAGCTTTTTAGATAATAAAATTTCTCCCCGTCGGACTTTAATTTAGAATTTTTTAAAACGACGGCAGAGAACAAATCAAAAAAGGCAGGCCATTCTTGAGCCAACCCTGTAAAAGGTTTAATGTTTATTTTAGGTAATACAACGTTCGAAATATCATTATTTTGAGAAGCAGTTTTCTTCTCAACAATAGCCGTGAGTGTAGCGATTGCATATTCAAACCGATCAGCAACAATGTTTTCACCAATACCGTCTGAAGATAAAATGTCGTTATCGACTTTAGTAAGAGCAGAAATTTCCAATTGAACCTGCTGATATGTTTCATAATGAGCAGTTAAATTATCAAGCTTGACTTTTAAAAGATAGGTTTCTTCTTCACCATTGAGTTCTTTAACAAATCTCTCAATTCGAGTTAATTGACTTTTACATCCGCGACGTTTATTTTTCAAATTGACCAAAGCCATCGTTGATAGATTTTAAGAATGACAAATTTAACGTTTATAAAAAGTTGTTAAGTACATGGAACCAATTCCCTATAAGATATACAAGCTATCAAGAAATTAGAATGACAAATTCATAATACACAATGAGAGCTAGAATGATTTTTAACAGTGTAACATATTTTATACCGATATAGAAAATTTAAACAAAGTTCATACAAATAAAATTCATAAATGCGTGAACAGAGAAATAGCAATAGAAGATTACGACAATTTTTTCGTTTATAATATTTATGAACCAATTTATTATAGAGTATAAATTAAGACAATTAAGTAGGTACGACTACCAAATAAATCAAATAAGAACTGCAGACATAATTATGATCCTACTAAAATGTTTAAATATTAAAAATAAATCCTGAACCGATCATATTAGTATCAACAAGAGCTATAAATGAAAATATATTCAAAATAAATTCACAAGCTATTAATTGTCGGCAACAGTACAAATATTATACACATAATAGAGCTTGTAAAATTCAAAAAACACAATGCTAATCAGAGAAATAGGTAATTGCAACATAAAATACAGAAACATTAAAAACAAATTATAGTTGATAATTCACCCCCGATACCGGGTGACGATGCATGCCTCGCTTCTTCGAGACAAACAAGTAGCTTTCCTACCATAACACATAAAAACAGGCTACCGGCAAGCTGGCGGCGGCAGCTTTTGTTTTTATCCACCTTCCAAACAACATTCGACGACGATTCGAAATTCCAATTGACAGCGTTGCCAATCGCTCACCGATTTCAACGTATATCAGAATTTAATCTATTAACAACGTATCCTTCGCACTCGACTATTTTATCACGGCGAAATAAAAGTCACTGAGTCTATATAGATAACCTGCTGGAAGTAGAGAAAAAATGGCAAGATAGTAGGTGTACAAGACCAAGAAATTAAACTTTTTCTGGAATCTAGGCAAAGTATAGATGAAATTACACAATAAGACAGGTATTATATGAAATGTCAAATTGACAGGTTCGTAGAAATATCCGGCTCGAAGGACCAATAAAATTATGGAGGAAATTGAATGAAGTTTTAAGAATTATTAATGGACTGTACAT
>CAJUYI010000875.1:39207-57804 GCA_910591695.1 Galerucella pusilla | reverse complement strand
TATGGTTTATTTACGATAAAAAGACGATGACGTTGCAAAACAAAATATTGTGATGTTGCCAAGCTGTAGTTTTTTCCTTCACTTAACGAAAACTAGAAAAGTCAATCTGATGTTAGATTAACAGTTCTTCTTTTTCATTGTTCCGTGCCTCGTAGGTCGTAAGTCAAAAATATTTATTTAAAAAAAAAGGCTTGTATGATAGGCTTGATTAATTTAATATAAATATTTTTTCATAAAAAACTATGGATAAGATACAGGAAACAGTAACCAATTATTCTATATTCGAATTATTTTCAAGTATTTCACATAGAAGAGGGTTAAATGACGAGCTGTAGGTCCTTATACCTTTATCTGTGCTCTATCTATTGAACCATCTTCAAGAGCACTGTACGGGTTTACGCTAAAAGGAATCAATCATTTTCATGCAAATTTAAATATTGTTTCTTTATACAATATCTATTATATTTATTATAATATAGAATGAAAATTAATATATCGACTTAGGTAGCTGGCCACGTGTAGGTGTGCTATTACACTTTTTATTTATAGCTGTGATAATCCACCAAAGCAAATTAAAATAATGAAATTTAAAGTCAACATTTCTTTATTAACAACTGGAATGACCTGCTCAAAGTCTCTGCTCCTTCTGCTAATAGTTTGAAGATTGCATGAAAATTATATCAAGTCACTAACTACCTGTATTTCAAAGTTTTACTTGTGTTAATAATGAAAACAATAACTTGTGAATATACATTTTATTTTAAATAGGTGAACTGGTAGGTTATTACGATGCAATTATTTAATCTAAATATTTATGTACCTCTGAAATAATTCCACAATAATTTCAGAACTACTTACTTTCATTTTTTGTAGGCCACTCAAAACAGTCCACCTTGTTATTTGGCAATCTTCATTGATAAAAAAAACAGGCTGTTTTTTGTTTTAATTTGTGTATTATGAAATAACTGTATCTAATTTAATAATAGTTATTAGTGATTTTGAAAAGGTGGAAATAAAGCAAATTGGATAAATATATACAAAAAATAAAACGCAAGATTTGCACTACTCCACCACAAAATCATCACTATAAATATCCATCATCACTGTCAAAATAAGTGGAGGCACATTCTGTCTATCGAATACTACTTCTCTATCCCACCAATCTTGTATAATTTTTTTTAAGTGTGCTTTACTGTCTGACCAAATATCAGGAGTCACTTTTTCTAAAGACTTTTTCCATGCACCTAATGCTTGTTCTGTTGAAGAACCATCAGTTCCCACATGATCTCTATAAAATTTTTCAACTATGCCCCAAATTTCAATTGGGTTGAACATACAGTGGTAAGGGAAGTCTAAGCACTTTGTGGCCATATATTTTAGATAATATGTCAGCTTCATATACTGTTGGTGGTTTATTCCTACAAAAATGTATATATTTAAACAAAATAAGTTATCTCAGTATAACCATAATATATTGAATAATGTTCATATCAAGTTACAGTTTAACTAAATTCAATAATTGGGTTTTGAAGAAAGTATTTACAAAAGGAATATCATTTTGTATCAACCAGTTCTGTATACCAGCCTTTTTGGTAGCTGTTGTTGGTACTTTATTGATCACTGTATTGTGATAACTTGCATTATCCATTACAATTGTGGCAGGTTCTTCCAAGTTCACTAAAAGTTTTCTTAAAGTTTTCAAGGTTATGTGTTCCTCTGAAAAAATATTGTGTTAGTTAATTGTGAATAAAATAAAACAGTAAATTCAATATACTCACAGTTTCCATACATTTCGTATATAACATTTCGGAAAGCATTTTGATCAAAGTTATCAATTTCAACAGTAGGTTTTATGCGTTGTCTCTTTTAAGGTGGGCTTTTAGGCTGTTCACCTCTGATAATCTTGTCGGCAATACGATTAACAGTGGTAACGCTAAGTTGTAAAGCTTCTGCAACTCTCTACAATATAATTACTTTAATTTATGAGAGAATAATATATCAAGTTTAATTAACCTAACCTATCATTAAAACATTTAAACATTCACATTTAAATATGTAAGAATAATATTGATAATAATGAATACAAATAGCGAATACTATTACTTACGTTTCTTACAGCAGTAAACGGCATTCTCGTTCAAAATAGCTCAACAAAGATGTTACCATCTCTTGACATTTACTGTTCAGCTGCTTCGGCATTTTATTGACTACACACTGCAGATTTTCCTAAGTAATTAGTAATGAAAATAACTGTTTTTTTAATCTTAAAGAAGCAACGAATTTAAGAGCACCAAAAAAACTTGTAAACATCAGACGATGATCGAATGTCAATAAACGTCAAAACATGCTGGGGAATTTTACCAGTTGATCTGACAACGTCTTGAAGTTTTGCCAACCCGTTAGCTGTAAATTGCCCTGGCTGTTAAGGATAAGTTGTATTTACGGTTGGTAAATTAATATTTATTCTGATAAGCAGGAAAGTAACTAGAAATGACGTCATCGTCTTTTTATCGTAAATAAACCATAGTACCTAGTTATGTTAATATCTGTAGCGTACACCAAAAGTTGATAATCACATTAATTTGTCGTTGCTGATAGTAGGTATACGCAAACTAAGAGATAATTTATTTATCCATTACTGAAACATTGGAATTTACGGTCAGCGGTTTGTACCAAAATAATAACGGCCAATTGAAAGTCGTATATACCTGAAAGGTCGTTCTAGTTTATAACTTTTTATGGAAATTCGATAAAATCTCGCCATCATTTGTACAAAAATACCAAAAAAATTTGAAACGTTTTAAGGCCCATCCCCAATCAATTTAGTGGCGAAGTGGCACTTCGGCACGCGTGTTGGGACAATAGACACTTTTAGCTGGTCATAAGTTTTTACACGTATCCGTATTGGAGTTACGTTAACGTAAAGAAATTGTCAAGAAAGTCTTTTTAGCAGAAAACGTATTGCTTCGTTCTGTTTCTAATTGTATAACCTCAAAGTTTTTTTATTTTACCTTTTTATATTTCTGTGAAACGTAAAATGGGGGCGATATTAAATAATCCATTGCTGCTATACGAGGAAGATGATGTACTATAGCACAAATAGCACGGAATACTGACTTTGGTCGGGATACGGATACGTTTAAGTATACGGAGTAGGGTACGTAACAATACGTTCAACGCATCGTATCGGCTGAGACGTAACGGGTCTACACATGCGCAGTTTGTTACGTATACGGATACGTGAGAAATTCAAGACAAGCTAAAAGTCTCTAATGACGTTTAAACATAAGTATCCTCAATTCAATTTCGTGCTGACGTGCGCGCCGATTTGGAAGTGCAAGCTGTTAGCTTTTTCGGTACATGCCGTATTGTGTCATGCGCATTTAATCATGGGAAAAATATTGATACCCTAACCCTATTTTATTCTATTCTATCTTTGTGAACAAATTTACATTATTTTCTAATATCGTAATTATATTAAATTGTCTTTGATAAGTAGTAACTATACTTTTATTTACAAGAATAATCACAGGCTGAACTTTTTAAGGCAGACTGAATTGACAGGATTGAAGATGGGTATCCGTTTTGCAGCACGCGTGCTGAAGTGCCACTTAGCTAGCAGATTGATTGAAGATGTAGCTTTAAGCTCTTATAAATTCCAAAAAGAGTAGGTTAGATTAGGCGAAAATCATTCAAAGTAAAACCAAATAATTGCGATTCCATAGATAAAATGTGTTGCACCAACTCTTCTTCTTGCTCAGTGGGGAAAATCGGTCTGTGACGCACTAGACCCTTTTTGGTACTGCATCTAATCGTTCGAGAGACCCTTGGGATTCAATCCTGAAAAACTTATGTTTTTACTTATTGTTATTCATTTTGCTTGTTTAAACTAAACAAATCCTAATTAACTGCTGATAAAACTAAATAGCATAACCACACTTTTTTAAACTGCCACTCACCACAGAACACGAATTGAGCGGAAGAATCGCCTACTATATTTATTTTTACCGAATTACACCCCTGGTTGCCAGATGGCGTTGCTTGTTTTTAAATATTGGCTGGTATCCCGTTTTATCCGACTATCCTGTTTTGTCCAACTTTCCCCTATTGATTGATTGATTCGGCACCATCAGTCAGAGGCTTTGAAACCTCGGCACCTCAGCCTCAAGGCTGTTTTTTCTCTTGGTTGTATACCGTTGAATATGGTAGGATGGAAAATGGTCCAATTGCAAGCTAACTTCCGTTTTGAAGTATATTCGATTGAATTTGTGCATTATTTAGTCTTCTTGTGTGCTTTTTAAGTGGATTTGAGGGTGTTTGACTTATTTCGATCACCGTTGATTGTTTCGTACTGAAGTTACGTGAAACTGAGAGTATTTGGATGAAATAATTATCGTCAAATTGTATATTTTCCTATCGTTTTAGACTGTTTTCAGCGTCCTTTCGCGTTTTGGTCTGTATTTGACTGAAATAGAATGGAAAATGGTCCGATTGCAAGCTATCTCTCCAAGCATATTCGAGTGAATGTGTGTATTATTTAGTCTTCATGTGTGCTTTTTAAGTGGAATTGGGGGTTTTTGACTTATTTCGAGAACCGTTGACCGTTTAGGGCTGTATTTACGTGAAATCGAGAGTATTTGGATGAAATAAAGTCGAATTGTGTGTTTTCCAATCGTTTTAGACTATTTTCAGTGCTCTTCCGAGTTTTGTTGTGTTCTGTGTATTTGTCTGTGTTGTGTTTTAGTTTTAATAATTGCTGACCCTTTTTCTTACTTCGACAATCTTTTATTTATTCATCAAAAAACTTAACTCAAAGTAACATTTTTATTACAACGTGGTCGAATTAATTCTTGCTTCTTATCTTCTTCTTTTTCTTGAAAAACTTACAAACTAGCCAACTTATGTACAATAATCTGCTAAAGGCAGTTTCTCACGAACCTAAATAGGTCACTGATTACTTCATTTCAACAGTCTGAAATAGAATGGGAAATTGTCCATTTGCAAGCTAACCTTCGTTTTAAAGAATTTTCGATTCAATTTGTGCATTATTTAGTCTGTCGTGGATTTTTTATTGTTGTATTCTGCCCTTTGGTTACAACTAGCTCCTTCAAAACGTATTTTTCACATATTTCTGAAGAAGTATTTTCTATATACTGATAGTTGTGTAACAATTGATCGTCAATTTTACACCAGCTTTCGTTGTAGTTTGATATTTCACATGTAGCAGGAATTCCTTTGTTTATGAACAAAATTTTGTCGACTGTTCATATACAAACAGCGTTTTCTCTTTGAAGAAATTTTTTGATAATATAAAGACTGCTTTACCGTCAAAAGTCTCTGTAGGAAGTAACGCTGTAAAAATGTCGTTCTTTTGATAAATGTACCTCCATTTTATCGTTATACGAAGGAATGGAAGAAGGCAAGAAAAAGGAATATTGAAACATCAACGTTTATTGACTTTATTGAGTCATTTTCGCCGCCAGATGGCCGAAATCTCATTTACGTTACAGATCAAAATCTCTTTTTTGGTCTATCCTACTGTATCTTTTTTTTGGGTCGAAATAAAAATAAATTGTACACTAAATCTAGGTACACTATAAAAATAATTTTATCTTCGTGGCTTAGATGAGATATTTTTAGAGTGAAAAAAATAGAAAATCCTTGATAACCTCAACCTCAATTTATGTATCTTAACTTCTGATATAGTATGTTGTGTCACGAGGGCAGAAAATGAGCTTTAATAGCCCGAGGCTGTTAGATGCACGAGGTAGGGCAAACATAGTTGATCTTGTAACGATTTAAATCCTGAAGTAGATCTACAGTGGCGATATTAATAAACAAATTTAATAAAACTGGTATAGTAACCGATATTTTAAGGAATGGTAGACCGAAAACTGCAACTTAGGAATATAAAACTTTAGATGTTCAAGAAAACTTTGACATCTACAAGAGTATTAGCAAGAAGTCATGGTATTTTCAAAAAATTCAAGATGGCGAACGTACGCTTAACGCTGACATTTGACATTTGCTCCAAAATATGCATAGTAGCGTCTCATTCGTCGTCCTAGAGTTTAATAAGTTTCTCTTCCACCGTTTCAAAGAAAACCAATTAGTTCGAGACTTTCAGCATCGCTGTCTAAGGTACTATATTTTGTTTTATGGAAAAAATTTCTAAACAATATCGAATGAAATCTTGAAAAACAGCTCCTAATAGGAATATACAATATACATATCTTAAACAATACGAAAAATGTGAAGGCCAAAACATTATATACAAAAAATGTGTCTATCTTAAGAATATATGTTTAATGTTGAGTCATTTGCCAAAAGGAATAAAGTGGAGGTGTCACCTTCTCATCATCATCCTTGTTCCTAAATATGGCAAAGAAAACAGTAACTAAGTCACTTCAAAGTACCGGTGCCGTTATGGGCATAATGTGTCGCTCTTAATCACACTCTTGGAACGCAAGACTAGAATTGTACAATTCCATAATTCTGTCCTCTTTATCATATGGAATTTGGGGATTACGTTACCCTGATTTGCTCGAGCAATTACAAGTCAACTTTTTTAAAAAGTTACTACCTATGTCTTGCCTTATGTACTCCCAGTTATATGGTTAGGCTTGAAACAAATATAGTTACATTGAGTTATTTAATATTTAAATCTGCGTTGTTGTGGATAAATCAAATTAGGACCATGGATGATCTGTGGCAAGAATTTTTGCAAAATAATTCTAAAAGTCGGGCGACGACCCAGTACTGTAGTGGAACGCGTTCGATGCGATAATTACAGTCAAGCAAGGTCGGACATGGTTAGTACTTGGATGGGTGACGACCATGCCAGGGAAAACCATCGTATGGGGCCCGTACAGCCTGCAGCGGACTAGCATATCACAGCTCGCAGGCATTATACCAATGAGCACGAGGTATAATGTAGATATGCCGTCTTTCGGAGGAGACGTAAAACCGAGGTCCCGAGTCCATGGATGTTGGGCTCGTTAAAGAACGCTACCACTGGTTGGAACACTAGTGGGTTCGCCAAAATTTCCGGTTAGGGGTAGAGTGCTCCCGGCGTCGGTGATTAGCCACAGTCGCAGAAATAGACCGACGTTAAATAACAGAATAAAAAAATAAAAAAAATTCTAAAAGTCAACTCAATAATATATTGGAATTATTCAAAAATAAGTTAGTGAGTGATGACGAGCATAGAAAAGCGCTTTCATATTTCCTTTTATTATATAAACATCTGTTTTTCTCTGAAACCAGAACTTATTTGCATAGATTATGTCCAATACCTATATATAACTAGAATAATATGTCAAATCAGACTATGTAGTTTGAATCATTTAAAAATTTATCACAGGGGCATAAAATACCACGTAGATATGACTGAGACGTGTATTTTCTGTAATATGGGTGAAAAGGAAACTTTGATGCATTTAATAGTAGAATGGACTTAGAGAAAATCATATGTTTCTGAATTTAAAAACACTCGATAGAATTGGTTGCTATTCTGGACACAGACGATTTTACCAGGCAAACAAACTTCGTCCAGTACATACTAAATATATTAAAATTAAGAGCCTTTGCCTTAGATGAATAGATTTTATACATATTATGGTACTCACTTCTCATAGAACATCATGTAGATAACCTAACCAATTGTTATTCAATTTTTTAACCTTATTTTTTGTTTCACACATGTTTGTACTGAATCCGAACCTCTTATAATAAGAATTGTTATATTCTTTAAATACAATAAAGTTATGAAATCAAACACTTTTATTTTGTTAAATCTACATTATATTTAACCTTAAAGTTGTGACGCGTTTCGCTAACACAGTAGCTTTTTCAAACGAATGGAGGTATAAAGTTAATAATAATAATGAAATAATATATGTTTGATGTTGGTAAAGAAGCAAAAATGTTCGTTTCTACCATAAAAAAAGTTTAGTTCACTCGATAATATGATAATGGTAGTAATGATTAAAACTGAACGTACTTTCACTGAAATTGTTGTCTCGGTACAGAAGGTTTTTAAAAAGTTTTAAGTGAAAATAAATGGATGTTTCCAACAAAACACATTCTCCACTTAGGTATTCTTCCACTTTGAGCGCCGGCCGGTGTTTTAATCTTTCCACCTGGCGCATCATGTGTACATAATTTTGGAGTTCCATGTAAAAGCATTTGGCTACAACATCTGGTATACTATTTAATACTGATATAAGATGTTTATTAGTAAAAAGAGTATAAAATGTACATATTCCACGAAGGATGATAGACTCCGTTTAACGTAAGAACAAGCCACTTAAAGTTGCAGTCGTATGCGCGAACTTGTTGTCAAAATCAGCGCCATATTGTAAAATTGACATTCGACTTCAAATCAGTAGCGTAACGGTTTCACATTTTGTAGGTGAACACAAAATAACGATTCAACAAATAACTCCAAAATTGGGCGTGAAAGAATTTTTCAAACATTAAATTTGTAAAGGCAGCAATGGAAGAAACTAAATATTTTGTTTTCCCTCCAGGCCATTGTTTTCAATTTTATCATCAAATAACTCAAATAAAGTTTTTTTTTGTATAATAAAGTACTTCACTAATTTATAAGGTAAGAAATTGGATTTTAATTGTTGAACCAGCCTCCGTAACTAATTGGTTTTCTCAACAAGTGAAAACATCAACCGCGTGAAACAAAGTTTGTTCTAATACCACTTCCTGTTGGTACAATGGAAGAATAAAGGACTCCAACCAGTCTTCTACTTAGTTACTCAAAAGCGAATTAGCGTTTATTGTTAGGATAAATTGTTGGTTCGGATTTCTATTAATTTAAATATAGGTACTTAATAAACAATTAAAAACGATAAAAAGGATCCTTAGTAATGTAAAAGCTCTTTACACAAATACGGTATTAATCCGTCAAATTTAAATAAGTTTTTTTTGGGCCGAGATGGGAAATTCATGTTCGAATGGGTCCTTAACCAGTACCCAGACAGTGTTGGACTCATCCCCACGGGAATGCCTACCAACAAAACCCACCTCAAACTCGCCGTTCCCCCCGCTTTGGAATCACTACTCTAGCATACTTCAAGACGGGCGGCGGTCTCTCACACACTCTCCGTCGTCTTCTTCCTTCTATCACTCCTACCTCTCACATGCCATGTCGAGTCCTTCTCTTTCCCTAATCATGCTCTCTACTATGCCACTTATCTCCATCCATTCCTCCTCGCCCCTCAAAATAATATCCACTATATTTATCCAATACACCGCCTCCTCTTGTTTATTTTCAACTTCTCCAGCACTTCCTCGTTCTTTCAGCATCTAAACACATGTCCCACATCATCCTTCACTTCACATCTCTTTTCCCAATCTTGTGGAGGTAACGCGCTCTCGACCCATGTCCTGTGAGCACCTGCGTCAAGAAGTAGTTCACCTCCCCGAATTTCCGGTCCACCCAATTTCTCCTGCTCCCAATCGCTCCTTTTAGCGCGCCCTTCATACTCATCCCACCTTGTCTCCATTTCCTCATCCATCCATTCCTGTACATCATCTCTGGTCGCACCCACCCAGCGTTTCTGTCTGGCTCTAGCCATCAAGTCCAATGGATAGGACCTTGACAGCACCGCTGCTGCCAGTCCACCCACTGTCCTGTACGCCTGCACCACCCTCAGGAGTGCTCTAACCCTAGCATTCAACCCTGCTTTCTCACCCCACACTTCCTTGCCATACAGCATACTCTGCTCTACCGGCCCGGTCCTTTCACATTACTCATTAATCTTCCCAGTCATGCTGCCCTTACTTTTGCCTTCTGTGCAGCCTTCAACATATGGGTTTTGAAGGATAATTGGCCATCCAACCACACCCCTTGATATTTCACCGCTTCCTCCATCCGAATTTCCCTTCCATTCACCAAATTTAAATAGGTTGGAGGCTTTAAGCATGTGCACATTATTTTACTCTTTCACGCCATATAATTTGGATGAATAAAATCCAAGTGCTCTCTTGATGCAATCGCCGGTCTTCCTCCGCGTCGTCTCACCTACTGTTTAGCTAATAAGCACTATAAGCAGAACGATAACGCGGTCGTTATCCTTTAATAAACTGACTGCGAATGGAGGTGGCGACGGGGGTATACTGTGGTGACAACTGACGACTGTGTTGGAAAGTTATAAAGGCGTTTGATATTGTAAGATCATATTATTTGTCGCTGCTAGTTTGGTTACAGTTGCTAGCGACGGGCGAATGTGAAGGAAAACGTACCTTAATGGATGTCTTGATTTTTTTCCACTAATTTTAAAATTTTAATATTTCTTTGATTCATTACTAACACCTAAAACATCTAGGTACCTATATCATAATAAAATTCGCTCCATGACGTTAATATTTTTAATGTTATTTTCTCTAAAAAAAGACACAAGTGTTAGCTTACAATTTTCTTTTAACAAGAAAAATTTCCAAATGGATTAACGCCAAAGTCTTTTAATTAAATTAAAAATTAACGGAAAAAGCTAGCTTCCGTCAGATAATGTCGTGGGATATTTCACATTTTTTATTAAATTAGAGCTTTTCGTTAACGGTTAAACTGAGATACATCTAATGATCTTCATCAAAAGGGATATTTTCTTTTGCAAAAGTCTTACGAACTTTTACCTAATTTTGACATATAGTTAAAATAATACCCTTCTTGGTGTGCGTCATCGATTGTGACGTATATACGGGTTTTCGGCATGTCGTTTATTTTATTTGCTATTTTGACATATACCTAACCTTAAATTTGATAAATAAGATCATCAGGATTGTATTTAGCCAAATTCGAAAAGGCTATGCAATTAATAATTACCAGCTTCTTTTTCTAACTGCAAATACTTGAGAACTTCCAAAATACTGATGTTTTTCCGTGTATTCATGCATATTTTTGTATAATTCATATGAATAAAACAATAAGATTAATACACTTTTAATAAATAATAATTGACCGTAAACAACAAAGTACAGACCTGTCAAGAACTGTCAGTGTGACAGTAGAAAAAGACGTAAGACTTATTGCCGCTACGAAAGTAACGCCTTCATATTATTTTAAACTCTCGATTGATAGGTTGAGCTTGAGCGTAATCTGAACATCAACCAATCAAATTTTTGTAAGTCAAAGATTAGGGTTAACGTTTGTAATACATTAAAAAGGTTCATTATTGTGATATTTTGATTAGGATTAATCACAGACCTGCCTTTTTTTCCATTTCTTCCTACGTAATGTGTTAGAAAGACATTAACAATCGACGACGCACACCAAGAAGGGTATTATTTCAACTATACACTATACCTATAGTGTGACATTTTTCAAAACTGACTAGCGTTATCAAATTTTTTTTCGCGTAACTAAATGAAATAGTAGCTGCGTTCGTTATTTGCGTCCGATTAATCTTTTTAGTCTGAATCGTTCGTTTATTACATCTAGAGGTAGGGGAGGTAAATCTGAACTGTTCGGTAATTCCGCTCAGATCAGTCCGGTGTAAATCTGTTTGCTCGGAATATTTTGACCGACGAGAAAGATTAATCTGTTTATCTGTCATGTTATGAGGTTATGTTGTAGTCACTTCTGTCATTAGATTAATCTCGTACTGTTTGTTGACCATGAATAGCTACCAAAATTGCCTCAGTGCTAAACATAGTCGTAAATAATGAAAAATAAAATCTAAAACGACAAATTCAAACAAAAAAATCGTATTCTCTAAAATGAAAGACAGGCAAACGGGAGGTTAGAAGTTCGTTTATATGTATGATTGGTCGGGCCGTTCGTTAATAGCAATTTGCTCAGATTAATCTGTGATCACATGACCAAAAATCCGTCGCCTCTGCGATGCAAATAACGAACGCAGCTATAATATTAAGGCTTCGTTTGACAGATAAAACTGAAAAATCTAGTTGTATTCAGGACACAAAATCGGTGAAAGTACGAAACGGAAATATAACCTCAAATACATTCCCCAAAACGACACCGAGAGACACTCCAAAAAATAAATTTTTGAATATATGAGTTGTTTTTAAACATGTACAATCAGGTTGCTTTCGTGTTTTACGTTCATTCGTATTATGATTCGTTTATATGTTTTATTTTTCTCTTCGATAATAATATAATAATAATAATAATAATGGTGGAATAATTTGAAATAATCAGCCAACAAAAAGAATAAACAATAATAATGCATGTCGCATGACAGCGATGACAGTTGAAACCTGAAGTAACAGGGCCTCCTAAGGCTGGTTACTGGTTTGACAGTTCATTAACCATATTTCAGGAAACCGTGTTGCAAAAATAACCAGATTTTCAGCAACCACTATTTTTTGGTTACTTTCGGGAAGGTTAACCACAAACCAGTTACTTTCGGACCATAGCCTAAGTATTAAGAACGGTAGGGGTGTTTACCGGTCGACAGCAATGTTTGGAGGCTGAGCGTAGCGAAGCCTCCAATTTTGCTGGAGACCGGTATTACCCTTAACGTTCGAGATGCTTATACCATTTTTTGCGCGATCGTATTGAAATATTCGAATTTCGAATACAATAAATTAAATTTCTTCGAAATAAACGAAATGTCAGAAGTGACATTTATACTTCTTGATCAGTTTAAAATATAATTAGCATTTTGGTGAAATTATTTTTATGCTATTTATTACTTCATATATTGTTTTGTTTGGTTCTGTTCATTAAAAAAATATAAATCTTCTTATTTTTTTTTCTTTATCTTCTTCATTATTGCTTCATCTAGCCAAGTGAGAAGTAGTCTCTATTAGTGGTTCATAATTTTTTATTATTAACCTAGCTGAATAATAGACAAATTCAAATATTTTGAAAATTCAGGGATAGTAATTCAACAAAAACTTGTGCAACATAATTTTGTATACCCAGGAGATTGTCTTTAACATATTTTCTGCTTGAAATTACCTATCAAGATGAAATCATTTGAATAAAAATGCCTCTAGCTTAAAATTCGCGCTCATCCAAAAATCACTGATGACATAACGAGTACGTTCATAATATATCGAAAATAACTGACAGTGTACCTATCTGTCAGACGACGGAGTAAACGCTTCTCGTGGTGCGTTTGTGAATTATTTTTAATTTTGGCTAGTAGTGGAAAAAATTATATACACCATGGTGTTGAAGACATTTTAAACGTCGCATCTTATTCCGCTCGGGGCAAAGCCCCTCACGAAATAATCTTCGTGTTCGGTCAATAATACACCATCTTGGTGTATAATATACTATTTCGTCAAAACTAGATAAAATATTGTATGAAACACATTATGAAATGTTTTCTTGTGTTACTCGTGTCATGTTGCGAGAACTCGCTCACTCCCCTCGTTCGTTCCGGAAACATTCCACACAAAATGGCGCATATCATAACTGGTTGCATAAATAGCCATTATTAGTTATAGATCCTGTATCGGTCGCGTTCTTTACAACGTAGTACTACCGGAGCTTGTGCATCTAATAGTCTTGGGCTGCTAAAGCTCATTTTCTGTACTTGTGACACAATTTAGACTATGCCTAATTCCTAACGCTGGTTATCTCAAATTAAATTGTCATTCTTCATTTGCCAGAATCTCAGAACCAACTAAATAAACAAATACAATTTGACATCCAAAAAAATAGCTTGAATTTAAGTAGAGCAGTGTTACCAATTTAATACGATAAAAGCTCGAGTAGCTCACGGGACTGGTGCTTTAAAGAACTGGAAACTTGAAGAAGAAGTGCTGCAGAAAGGTATAGAGCTCCTGTACAGCATCTGCAAAACATTTTAGAAACAGCCTTCAGGCTTTTTTATTCTCTTGCATTTCTGTTCCCTCCTATTTAGCCGATAGCAAACTACGATTTTTGTACTCACAAATGCGGGAATTATCATATACAGGAATTGTCAATAACCCATACATTTTTCTTAGTCACGCCACTGATTCTATGGCCAATAATAATAAAAATGATATCCCACAATTCACAGCGTTATTAGATTACTTTCTTATAGGTCTGAATTAAACAGTTTTCTCACATTTTCTGTTTAATATTTACATCTTGAGAGTCAAAAAGTGTTTATACTCCATTTTTAACATTCCTGCTGTGTAGATAGATCATTAATCATATCTGGGAGGAAAACCTTCGCTAGTCAGGTCAAGTATAAGGCAATTTGGTTAACTTGAGCAATTTGTTAACCGTTTAGCAACCTTTATCAAGACGCACCCCATTAAAATGAAGAATTAGAGTGTGGATGATTCCATTATATGAAGTGACGGTTTATTTAGAAAATATGACCATGTGGTCGAGATATAAATAAAAACTTTAATAATAAACACGAGGTTTATTAGACGAATACAAAAAAGAATTTAGAAAATAATAAATATGTACCAAATATATTATTTTGTCCACGACCACCTAATAATAAGTCAATATTTTACCTCCTAACTAAAGGTATATGCTACCCATATATCAACTGTCGTGAATTATGGTTCATAATACACTGTAGTGTATTATGGTTCATAATTCACGACTAGAGATGGGGGTACAATTTGAAATAAACTATTAAATCTGTGTATTTTGTTAAGGAAATTTGTTTCTGACATATATCGTATCTATAAAATATTGTAATTTTTAGTATTGATACTTTTCATATCGATATTTTCTAATATTAAGTATTTTAAAACAATATATTTATAACGGTACGTTGTATTGATACTTTCTACAGTATCGCCCATCTCTATATATGTCAAATTATTTGAAGTAGCTGCCACAACATTTTGAGGTTAGTAATGACTTTTATTTATTAATAAATAAATTAAGTGTCGTGGACAAAGTATAGTATTCTACTCGCAATTTATGGCCATAATTCACTTGGGTGACTTGCGCCCCTCGCCTGCGGCTCGTGACGCAAACGTCACCCATCGTGAATTATGGCTATCATAAATTGCTCGTTCAATAATATATACTATTTTCCACTACAAGCTGTGAAGTTGACAATTATTGCTTCTTTTAGCCAACTGAGAAGTTGAATTTCTCTATAAGAGGTTAATAATTTTTTCTATTATTAACCTAGGTCAATAATGGACAATTTTAAATATTTTGAGGATTTAATATGATACTAGTTCAACAAAACTTGTGCAACATAATTTTGTATAGACAGGAGATTGTCTTTAATATAGGTATTTGCTGCTTGATATTAACTATCAAGATGAAATTATTTGAATAAAAATGCCATTAGTTTAAAATTCGAGCTCAACTAATGATGACTGATGACATAACGAGTACGTTACCGAATATACAATATAGCGAAAACTGACAGTCTACTTGTCAGTCAGACGACGGGGTAAACGATTTTCGTGGTGCGTATGTGAATTATTTTTAATTTTTGTCTTAAATTTAGCTAGTGGTTTAAAAAATTTTATATACACCATGGTGGTGAAGATATCTATAAGCCTCACACCTTATTCAGCTCGGGACTAAGCCACTCGCGAACTAATTTTGGTTCTCGGTCAATAATAATAGTCTCCACCACCTTGGTGTATAATATACTATTATTGACAGTATTTCATAAAAATTATCGATTTTTTGTTCGTCTGACCAACCTTTAGGTACCTCAAAACATTTCGAATCGACCGCCATTTTGACCAGTCCCGATCGCCGAATCACAAAATGGTGTCTTCTTCTTCTTCTTCCTTTGGTTCTTGGCCTCTTGCTTTGCAGCATCCGGCCAGGTAACACAAAATGGTGTCTTGTTTGTATTTTCTTTCTTTCTTCTTCTTATTCGGTAGCTTTTTGTTCTGAAATTTGTTGTGTTTGGTATTTAAACTTCTCCCATTTATATTTGAGTACCTAGATACTTAAATGTTTATTGTGACTACATATTTCATTTATTTAAATTACCTTGTCTGTTGGATATAACTAGAGAGGCTTAAAGAACAAATGAATCTAGTTACTGATTGGGTGCCGTTGGAGTAGAAAATCAACTTAATCAGATTTACTTCAACGATCTTGAATGAAGCTGGGAGATTGAGAACGTTTAAAACAAAACGTGAAACGTACACATGAAGTGAAAACCGTTTTGGTTTGTAACTGCCGCTCTAGACCTGGGAAGGCTGAATCGATCGAAGTAAGCGTAAACTTTTGTTCATCCAGTTACACCACTATATATATATATATATAGATATCAACGAAAAATTTCAAATGTTTCAAGTGAAGCTTAATTCCAAACAAGTATTAGAGAATCTCTTTTAATCCAACGTGAAGTTTCTGATTTCCAGTGTCGTTACATTGAATTTTATAGATAAGTACCTACACGTTCTTTATTTAGACAATATTTAATTTCAAGAGTTTTCCTTGAATACGAAATATGTACAACTCTTACATTAACGATAAAATATAGTGCTAATTGCGATGGATATAAAGTCGCAAAAGTTACTGTTTCCGCGTAACTCAAATCAATTATATTGGGAGAAAAAAGTGGACTGTATAAATAAAAACTTACCGATCTTTTGTTTTTGTAGTTTTCTTTCTTTCGCTCTCACTACGCTCCAGAAAAAGGAGGTTAGGGAGCAAGAATGGAAAATAGAATATCAGGAGGGAGTAGTAGCAGTTGATTTGATATCCACCGAGTGAAATTTTTAAAATCTTAAATTTGTTTCGGCCGACCGTATATTAAACTAGACTTTGTTCAGTACTGACTGTATACAGGTACTACTTTTAGTAAATTAATTAGCAATAATTCTGGGCACATTACCGTGCTGTCAAACTTATTTCTTTAATCACGAAAATAGCGTAATCATTTACTGAAAATGTATATATCGCTGTAACAGACTTTTATTTTATGAGAAGGACGGATGAATGCGCTATGAATTCTTTATCATTCCATTCTAAAAACCTTAGGCCGCGAAGTGCCTAAACTACTTGAATAATAAGGACTTAAAGCAGTTCTAAAAATCATCACTTATCCGTAGGTATACGTATCGCAATGCGCATGTGAAGAAGCGATTCGTAGGCTTCGTTACGTTACGTGAAACGTATCAATCCGTCACATGTACCTAACGTACGTATCGCTTTATTGTGTTTCGTGTTTGCGTTTTTCAATGACCAAGAAACGCGAAAGGTCACTTTCAAAGACTATTTTTTAGTAGATGTCAAGGTAATAGTACTCACTATTTTTCAGGATGTGAGCTTATTTTCCCGACAGATTCCTCCCACCACGTCAAATCTAGTAGTTGAGGTGCGCATGCGTCCAAGCAGCCTTTAACCTTCTATTCGATGTGACTGAATGCGAGCTGATTGGCGCAGTTGGTAGGGTATTGAGCCACAACTCAGAGGTCGTAGGTTCGAAACCCGGTTAGGTTAGGTTTGTTTGTTATTTTTTAGTTTTTATTTCTTATTTTCCGATATTTTTATACATAGTTACTCTTTGATCAACCGTGTTTGGGCCTGGGTTTTCTTGTTTTTTTAAGTTTTCTATTTCTTATTTTCTAATATTTACATATTTACTTCAATATTGTTATGTAACTACAAAATTTGGCAACGTTGGAAGCTGTAGGTTAAAAATTAAAACACATATGTGTATGTTTACGTTACGAACGCATTTGCTTTATACTTCTTTTTGATTAATCAGTAATCACGTATCTCCGTTACGTTACGTATAGGAATAAGTGATCTATTTGAAGAACTGCTTCAATGTCCCTGATATAGGAAGTCTTAAAACATTTCAAATAAATCTCATTTCGTCCATATCCAATTAATTTTCAATTGAACAGAGTCAAAAATATCAATACAGCTTTCTATAATATATAATATTTATTTAATAATATATTAATATTTTTAACGACAATATCCAACGCTCTATTTTACGGTTGCTTGAAACCAAAACCAGTAAATTATATCAATTCATCGTGAATGCGACAGTTCTCTCTGTATTCCGCCTATTTAAGTCAATTACTTGCACAATAACTGATTGAGTGCGGTGCCGAAGATTCATGGATGATCAACGGCGTCTCTCCTGATGCTCTCGCTCTACGCGATGTTTTGACAGCACAGTGATAGTTCACAGGCGATATCCATAGAGAGCTATAAATCTCTCCAAACACACCTAACCACAACCGGAATGGTATTCATCGGGGAGAAACATCATCAGTGCCGGATTTTGTCGTAATGACGGAAATGAATATAGGCAATTATTATGCTCGTCTTATCGTGGATTTATGCAGTCAGCAATTATCGATCATAGCATTTATTTATTGAATAAACCGTTGCTTACCACCAAAAGTGGGCCGCACAGACCCACACCCTAAATCAGTCAGACCAATTAGCCTAACATCTTTCCTTCTTAAAGGACTTGAAAAAGCACTGGATTGCTACATCAGGCGGGTAGCTTATATAATTCCCCCCTGAGCATCCATCAATATGCTTATCAAACTGGCAAATCAACAGATTTAGCTTTACACAACCTTGTTGAGAAAATCACACAATCCCTTAACAACAAGGAGATTGCGGTGGCCATATTTCTTGACATTGAAGGAGCATTTAAGAATGCACTATAGTCTGTACAGAAAGTACGAGGAGTAATAAACCCTAAT